>SJYA01000280.1:2281405-2356283 GCA_006410615.1 Neotragus moschatus
CCTCACCCCCACCCCTGCCCCCGCCCTTCCTTCTCTCTCCCCTGCCCAACATCCCTGCTTCCAGTAAGGGTTACACTGACGTCGTGAGGATCCCCGAAGGGGCGACTCACATAAAAGTCCGCCAGTTCAAGGCCAAAGACCAGACCAGATTTACTGCCTACTTAGCCCTGAAGAAGAAAAACGGTGAGTACCTGATCAACGGCAAGTACATGATCTCCACTTCGGAAACCATCATCGACATCAACGGGACCGTTATGAACTACAGCGGCTGGAGCCACAGGGACGACTTCTTGCATGGGATGGGCTACTCGGCCACCAAGGAAATTCTCATTGTGCAGATTCTTGCCACAGACCCCACAAAAGCCCTTGATGTCCGCTACAGCTTCTTCGTTCCCAAGAAGTCCGCTCCAAAAGCAAACTCTGTCACCAGCCAGGGCAGCAATAAAGTGGGCTCGCCCACCCCTCAGCTGCAGTGGGTGACGGGCCCCTGGCTTGCCTGTTCGCGAACCTGTGACACGGGCTGGCACACCAGGACGGTGCAGTGCCAGGACGGGAATCGGAAGCTGGCGAAGGGATGTCTCCTCTCCCAGAGGCCTTCCGCGTTTAAGCAGTGTCTGCTGAAGAAGTGTTAGCCCTGTGGTTACGACTATCTGCCGGGACGACCGAAAGGACGGCTCGTGGATGCTGGCGTGGCGAACACAGGGCCCACCTAAAGCGCAGAAAGTCGCACCCTGCGGTGTCATCATCAAGGAGGAGTCCGATTATGGGCAGAATCTGCCCTCAGCGACCAAAATGAAGGTGTGCACCGCTTCTTGGGACAGTGGTGACCTTGGAACGTGGAAACACTTGCGAGTTCTTGAACATCCCCTGGGCCGAGGAGGTTGCAGAAACACGGATGAATGTAGAATCAGGGGACATTCGAAGATAGCAGAGCAGTCTCTCCCTCGTCACCTACCTCTTATAGAATGTCTTGAAAGGCATCATAATCATTTTCATGCATATTATTTACACAGCAGCTTATTTTTATTGTTTGTAAATACATTTTTCCTTGGTATGTCACTTTATATCACTTTAAAATATATATATATTTCTATAAAAAAAAAAGTATTTGACCAAAGTAGGTCTGCAGCTATTTCCACTCTTTCCAGTTTCCAGAAAGAGCTGTGGATCTTTTACTGGAAATTAAGAACTTGCTGCTGTTTTAAAAAGAGTTAGTTATACGTTCAGACTACGGGAGATATAATTTTTGTCAAAAACCATTTTGACAGCAAGCATCTTCTGAGAAATTCCAAAAAGAAAAAAAGGTCTCAGTGTATCTAGTCATTTAAATATACGCAGAGGTCCATTTATTTAAATCACTAACTGCCTGTATTTTTTCAGGCAGCCAGACAAATTAATGTATCATGAGGACGCAGAAGAAGTGTTTGTGTGTGCATCAGTATTCAAAGGTCTGAAAAGTAATTTCCTCCTGTTGGAATTTAAAAGTAAAAACAAACAAAAAATACCTGCTTCACCATATTTTCAAGTTATGTTTTCACAACTGCTTTCTCTCTCTGTGGCTCCTATCTGATATCTCACAATGTGTCATATCCATACAGAACACACAGCAAAGTTTTCAGTCACATTCAACACTGGTATATCTCTTACCAGCAAGCCTTTATACTGCATCTTGTTTTCGCTCGTTTGTTTGCTTTGATCAAGGGTTCTGCACCTATGATGCTTTGGACTTGTCGACTTGGTAGTCAGCCGCATTTAGAAGTGGTTATCATTAATGTGGCTAGTGCAAAAAAAAAAAAAAGGTTAATATTAACGAGACTGTTTCCACACCATGGGCAATAATTCTTTGCATTATTTTTTAAATCCAAGTATACTGATACTGTTAAGATTGTTCCCAGTTAGAAAGCATTTGGTTGTACCAGTGAGTGATGAAATGTGATGCCCTTTGCAAAGTTTGCCCTTATTCCCGTAGCCTGTTTAGGTGGATTGTGAGTTGGAATAGTTAGACATGAAAAATTTTTCCAGTCACCTGCATAGAAACTTCATAGGCAATAAACCACATCCTTCTATGCCATGGTTCAGAAAAACTAAAATATTTTATTTTATTTAGTTTTTCTTTGTGAAATAGCATAAACAATTTGCTTTTATGAAACTTTCTAATAATCCTACCAAATGTGCCCTATTATTAGAGATTTGCTTATAAGGATATTAGGGAACTACTATTTGAATTTCCTTAAGCTCATGAGAGTTTATTTTTGTCATAACATATTTTTAATATAAAAGAATTATGTAACTGATCTTGCTATAGCACATTCATTTCAGTAGAACAAGGAATGAATGTCTCTGTGTTTCGAGTATTTTCTCAAGAAATCAAAAGTGTTAATCATCCTTTGGGTTTTTGTAGGCTGACTTTGCTTTAGACATGGTCCTTTTCCATAATCAAGAAACAGTGAGAGAATAGAGGCCTGTACAAGACTGGTAACCTTCGTTTGATGAAGGTACCAGATATGATGCACTGAGAGCAAAGCTGTTCACCTCAGTAGAAAAAAATAAAAATAACACTGATCATTTGACTGTGCCGAGAGAATTAACAGACCAGCTTTACTTTTCCCAATATTCAAAATAACTTGAATCAAGTAATTCAGCTATGGCCATTTTTTCATCTTTTGTGGTTGTATTGGCAGTAACATTAAAAAATAACTGAAGAGCTAATGTGATTGTCTCTATTCTGCTTCTCATACTGCACTCATAGATTTTAAAATATGATTTATCCATGATTCCAATTTTCCCCAAATACCGAAGTTTTACACTTCTCGTAGGAGCAATCCTAGAGAGTTTAAAATAGATAAACCACTATTCCATGCTCCTATCTAAGGGGCTTTTTTAGTTTTTTTTTTTTTTTTTCTTGTATGGGTATCAGTAGAGTGACTAAGGAATGTATGTCTAAACTCCTGAGAAAATATATAGACTGGAAATTGAAATTTAGAGAAATGGAGTGTTGGGTAGACACAGAGAATGATGAGCAAAGGGAAAATCCTCACTATATGCAAAGTAATTTAGTTCAGTTTCAAGTTGTGGTACGCCTTTATTCTTTCTGTAGTTGCATCTTGAATTAAGAGTATAAAATTCAGGATGCTAGAAGCCACTTCCTAAAAAGAAAAGAGTTTAAAAGACTTTGTCTGAAAATGCTCAGGTTAGTAAGAATCTAATCACACTCACAAAACTAAACACTCCAGATTGTTTCAGTAGATAAAAGGGAGCCCTGAACAATAAAACATTTATTTCTTCTGGAACAGAGAATGTCAAATGAAGCCCTAACTTGTTGTTTAGAGGTTTAAGGACATTGTTTTAATTTATTCAACCAATTCAATTTCCTCTGCCTTCCTGTGGAAACAGTTTTAGCACATTAAGAATGAAGGGATTAATCACAGACAAAAAAAAGTTGCAGCACTGAAAAAAAAGTAATTTATTGTTTTTGCAACTGGTATGTGAATTTGTGTGATAAAATTATTTATTCTTATTTAACAAAAATATGTGCAAATTCTTCTATATTTAAGATGTTCTGCTGTTGTCCTACTTTTTAATTTATGCTTCATGTTTGTGTATAAAGTACACTTTGTGAGTTTACATAATATATGGCACTGGTTGCTTTTGTATTTTTTTTTCTTTTTTTACCAAAAGCTTTCTGTGTGAAACAGGTGTATATGTGTATATTCCTCATGTATTCTTATTCTGATACTGTCCCTTTCCTTTCTAAGGACATTTTAAGTTTGACCTTCCATGGCTAGTAGTGTCCATCACTTGTAGTTATGTTAACAGGTCTTTGGGTTCCTAATCTTCTCAAACCTCAGCTAAGAAACACATTTATTCAAGGAACTAAGGTCTAAGTTTAAAACTAGAGTATATAGGTAGCCTGGAAGCTTCGAGTAGAAACTAAGACAATTCAGAATCAGATCCATACACTTTTACTGACAAACTTGGACAAGGAGCTGTTGATATATCACAACCTCCAAATGATATCAATGATAATAAAGCAAAATAGTGTCTTCTGCTGCTTTAGAAACCCTTCTTAACATTAATATCATTAACTCTCAGCATCTTTAGAAATTTATAAACAATAGTAAACAAATCAGATTTAAATGATTTAGATGTTCATAGTCATAACTGTTTCTGCATAACTGTTTCTGTAGTCGCAACTGTTTCTGGATCTCCATTGATATGATATGATGTTTTACTATTACAAGTTAATCTTTTGGAGGGATAATAGGATTTGGGACAAGCAGGGACACCTTTGATCACATCAGGTTGCCCCAGACTATAATTTCACAATCTGATCACAGTAAGGCAAAGCACCTTTGGACACACAGTTGATCAGATCAGTCTTTGGTTCTGATGTTTCTCCCCTTGGCTCCTTTATTAACAAGATCATTTTAATGGTTGAGGAGAGGACAGCCACCAAATCCAAAAAGGTCAGGACTTGCGCTATAACTTAGAGTTCACTGTGAAAAAAAATCGAACTTAGCAACTTAACAACGCTGGATTTTGCTAATAGTTTGTGGCTGAGTATGAAATCTTCTCTGTATGATCAGTGACTATTATTAATCTATTAATAGTCAAACTTGAAGTCATAGAAACACCTTATATATTTTTTTTAACATTTCAAAGTTACCAAGCAACCTCTGAGTTACTATTTTGTTCTACATGAGTGACCTTGAGAACAGAAATGGCCATTCAAGTGCAGGGTCAAGGTGATCTATCATATAGACACACAGAAAAGGAACTTTTATGTTTTATCTATTATTTTTCTAATTTGACAACAACCTGTAGTTTTAGGTTGTCAAACAGGTAGACCAACTAAGTGGGTAAATCAACTAGCCCACTGACAAATACAGTCTTTCTAATAGCTCCCTGTTAGCATCAACTACGGGGCCTCCTTTGTAGCTCAGCCGGTAAAGAATCTGCCTGCAATGCCAGAGATCTGGGTTTTGATCCCAAGGATAGGAAGGTCCCCTGGAGAAGGGAAATATCTAGTCCGGTATTCTGGACTGGAGGATCCCATAGACTGAATAATCCATGGAGTCGCAGAGTCGGACACAAGTGAGTGAGTTTCACTTCACTTTCACTAGCATGAACTACAGAAATGACTTCAAGTTACAGCTCTTAAAACACATCAGTCTATACGGCATACTGAATGTTCTATTCAATTAATATATGAGAACATATTGAAACACCAACCCATGCATCAGTGATTCAGAAAATGAAAATATACATAGTGTTCAGATCAGGAAAGTATTCCATCTGGCAATCCTGTTGCCATAATATCATAGTCGTCAATGCAGATTTTGTAGAAAAGATAAAGGAAAGTCTTGGTAGAAAATGTTGGTTTTAAAATGGAATAGGACTGAAATATATATATATATATGTTCATTAACTTACACTGTCTTAATGTTCTCACACTAAAGTAGGTTTGCTGTCTGTGGTCCACATCTCACATCTCCATCAACTGGTCCATGTGCACTGCCATAGGTCAAGTGAAAAAAATAAATAATGGCCCATCATCCTATTGCGGGTTTGATCCTTGGATTGGGAAGATCACCTGGAG
Organism: Neotragus moschatus; assembly: GCA_006410615.1. Lineage (NCBI taxonomy): Eukaryota > Metazoa > Chordata > Mammalia > Artiodactyla > Bovidae > Neotragus > Neotragus moschatus. Next base: position 2,287,005 of record SJYA01000280.1, read on the forward strand.
CAGGAAAATGGCAACCCACTCCAGTATTCTTGCCTGGGAAATCCCATGGGCAAAGCAGCCTAGTGGGCTACAGTCCATGGGGTTGCCAAAGAGTCGGACATGTCTGAGCACACACGCACACATCTTCCTATAAGGCACTGCCACAGCAGAATGATNTGGAGGATCCCATAGACTGAATAATCCATGGAGTCGCAGAGTCGGACACAAGTGAGTGAGTTTCACTTCACTTTCACTAGCATGAACTACAGAAATGACTTCAAGTTACAGCTCTTAAAACACATCAGTCTATACGGCATACTGAATGTTCTATTCAATTAATATATGAGAACATATTGAAACACCAACCCATGCATCAGTGATTCAGAAAATGAAAATATACATAGTGTTCAGATCAGGAAAGTATTCCATCTGGCAATCCTGTTGCCATAATATCATAGTCGTCAATGCAGATTTTGTAGAAAAGATAAAGGAAAGTCTTGGTAGAAAATGTTGGTTTTAAAATGGAATAGGACTGAAATATATATATATATATGTTCATTAACTTACACTGTCTTAATGTTCTCACACTAAAGTAGGTTTGCTGTCTGTGGTCCACATCTCACATCTCCATCAACTGGTCCATGTGCACTGCCATAGGTCAAGTGAAAAAAATAAATAATGGCCCATCATCCTATTGCGGGTTTGATCCTTGGATTGGGAAGATCACCTGGAGCAGGAAAATGGCAACCCACTCCAGTATTCTTGCCTGGGAAATCCCATGGGCAAAGCAGCCTAGTGGGCTACAGTCCATGGGGTTGCCAAAGAGTCGGACATGTCTGAGCACACACGCACACATCTTCCTATAAGGCACTGCCACAGCAGAATGATCCAAGTCTAACACTGTGAGGACAACTGTGATTTGTAAATAAAACAGGGAAATTTTTTTTTTTTTTTTTTACTTTTCCTTTGGCACATCCAATGAACAATTGCAACCTTTATCAAGGTGCTAGCACTTTCAGTGACCCAACTGCCAAATTCAGTATTTCTGAGTTACTGTTTTATTCTACATGATTTCTTGGTTTACAAGAAAGAGCTCTTTAAGTCTTTTTGTCAAGGCTGGGCACAACTTGATAATCACAGTTTGGGAAATTGTACCTAATGGTCATTCAGATTGGCAGGGTTTAGTGACAGAAGCTCCATGGACATTGAGGATATTTAAGGTGACATCCAAACTTGACAAGCATCAGGTCACCATAGCCCAGTTTTAGGTGAGTCACATTCCATCATGTACTAAGCCATCAGCATTCCTTTCAAACAAACTTGTTTCAAGTTTCTTATACACAAAGAAACTTTTGTGTCTGTTGGGCTGGACTTCAAGTTTTGCAGTATTTTACGTCTGTACACTTCGCTACTTTATCTCCATCTTTTCTGTAACAATTCACAACATATTAGAAACATTTCACCCCATGCTGAGTATATCTAAGATAGAGTATCATACTTTGTGACTTTGTGAAACTAGATTTTGGATTAAGAAATTTATATTGTCTCTGGATGGTATTTTTGCATTATACACTCCAGCATAACATAAATGTAGGAGTTAACAAATACTGCTTACATTTTAATAAGATCATTCATTAGAGGAAATCACATATGTGCTTTGTAAACAGACTGCAGGTAACTAAACAGATTGCAGGAATATGTTGGATTTGATGTGGACAGTGGCCACAGATATTTGATTTCTATATTAGTGTCTGTGAGTCAAGTCAGGTAATTTTTAAGTCTGGAAAGATGCTTTCAAGGCAGAGTAAAATATTGAAGATTTACATGCTGTATACAAGCAGTAAAATGTAAGCTGTTTTTCACTCTCAATTTTCCAGAAATGATGGCTTTTTTTCAGTAAATACAATGCTGTTGGAAAATCAAAAAAAAAAAAAAAAAATCTTGGAAAACTAAGACGGGTCTTGTTTAAAATGTCTCTTCAGCTTTGGCATATTTCAAACCTGAAACAAATATTGAAAGCATCACTGTGTTTTGTAGCCTACATTCCACAACAGCTCTGTTATTCAGGTAAACCACTTGAAATAAGATGTTTGGGACCTTTACTGTAATATTTTTCATTAAGGAACAATATCCTATTTTGTAAAGCATTTCCTTATGTGTGACTTTAAACTGTAAAATTAAATATTGGTTTTGTGGTCTCAGTGGGCATAATAAATGTAAATTGTAAAATAGGTTGAAGTATGTACAGCATATAATATGTTTTAGAGGTAGAAACTACTGTCTGTCTATTCTTAATTTTCTCATAACAGCAATAGGAGCAAGCTAGGTCTTAATGAAGCCCCAGGTTCTCTATAGTTTCTGCCATCTCTCATCCACTTTGGCACAGGCCTTTAATACTTTGTCTATCTGAAACTATAATGAACTTTTGCTTCAAGTTCTTCTTACCAGACCATCAGCCCCTACATCTGTCTAGTGTCAAACTTCTGATGTTACATTGGAACCACACGCAATATAACCTACCTACTTCAGCCTTCCTTTTATAAAGATAAATGTATTCTAGCTATAAAACTAAAGAGCCAAAATAATAATGCATGCAAGGAAATTTAAAAGGCATTAACATTCACTAGCAAAAGGCTATTTATTTGGTATCAAATTTATAGCATTAAGATTTTGAAGGACATGAATTCCTTCTAAAACTGAAATCATTACTAGTTAGTGCACATTGCAAACACTGAATTTCTCTCTCATATCAAGTAGTATTTCAGAATTGTACCTTAAATTTTCTTCTTGGTAGGATGTATAGTGTTGAAAGAAATAATTTAAAACACTAAAACATTTAAAAGTCTGGTATATTATAATTTAAGATTATTGAACACCTCTTTGTGTCAGGCCCAATAGTGAATACCTCACAAACTGTCTCCCAGGTTTTCCACTCCATGAGCCTTAGGACATTGGTCTTAAGACACCCACACTGCAGATGGCCCTCAAATCATAACAATTGTCAGTGGTCGTCAGGCTGCCGCCAAGGACCAAGCACTAGTATAACAACCTTAGATATTTGTCGTCAATTATTGGCTTCTTAAAGTACTAGGAGTCTGAGGGAGGGGTTGCAGGGTGCATGGAAGGATGCGTGAAATCAGGGGGAGTTAGGGGGAGAATTTAAATGACCTAATGTGTGGGCCTTTGAGTAAAAACAAGAACGATCCTAAAACTCCAATTAAAATGGCATGGAGACTGTGGAGAATTGGGCAAACAGTGAGAATAGAGACAAGAGCTTAGAGTGTACAAAGAACTGTTGTTTAAGGAGAGAGAATTTGATTTAGAAAACCAGTAAATGGCTGGAAGGGGGAAAAGCACCTTGGTATTTAATCTTACAAACTCCTTCACATTAATATTGAGCTGGTTCAGGCAAAGTGGAAAGTGTAAAAGTGGTCTGGAGGGTAGTTTTTATATTAAGAGTAAAATGAACAAAGAAGATGGTTCAAAACGGAACTATAGGCATGTGAAAAGTCCAAATCATCTTTAATTCCTAGATTCTCCAGGGTCTTTCTTGATATATTGGGCTGGCCAAAAAGTTCTTTCAGATTTCTCTGCAAGATTTTATGAACTTTTTGGCCAACTCAAAACATAGCTTGATAGCACAGTCTATTTGTTTGTTTATTCACTGCCATTTCCTCAGCTACCCTGAAGTTACCTGGCAAAAATAAATACTCAATAAGTACTTGCCAAATGAAGGAAAGAAGAAAGAAATAGCAACCAAGTAGATAATCGTCACTAAAAGGATTCAGAAAATGGTGAAAGATATCTTAGCAAGTGGGGAAAAACAGATAATGAAAATATTTTAAACAGGGAGCTCTGCCATTTTAGACAAAAGGACAAGGATGTAGGGAAACCAAAGTGGATGGATGGTAGCTCCTTAGTTCCAAGACAGATCTTTAGTTCCTAGGATGACATGTTGAAAAGAACTCTAAAGATGTCCCTCCGTAATTCCCATCCCTTGATCATTCAATCAAACACTAATCCAGATACTGCTGTAAAGGCATTTTGCAGATGTAATTAATGCTACTACCCTCTCTAGCTCAAGAAAGGAAGGTTATCTTGGGTTAACTGGGGGTAGGGTGGAGGATTCAAAGTAATCATATGAACTCTTAAAAGCAGGAAAGAAAGGCAGAAGAGCAAGTCAGAGAAATTCCAAGAATGAGAAGGATTCCATGCATGACTGCTGACTCTGAAGATGGAGAGAGGGAGTCAGAGGCCAAGGAATGTAGAAAGAGTCTACAAGCTGAGAACGACCCCCCAGTTGACAGCCAGGAAGAAAACAGGGACCTCAGCTCTACACCTACAAGACACTGGCAACGGCATGAAGTTCAAAATCAGAGTCATCCTCAGAGCCTCCAGAAAGGAAGGCAACTCTGTTGACACCTTGATTTCAACCTGGTTACACCGAAACCAGAAACCCAACTGAGCCAAGCTGAGCCTGATGGTTTTCAGTTGGTAAGTTATATCTGGCTCTTTGTGATCCCGTGGACAGCAGCACACCAGGCTTCCTTGTCCTTCACTATCTCCCTGAGTTTGCTCAAACTCATGTCCATTGAGTTGGTGATGCATGCCATCCAACCCTCTCATTCTCTGTCGCTTCCTTCTTGTCCTGCCCTCAATCCTTCTCAGCATCAGAGTCTCTTCAATAAGTTGGCTCTTGGCATCAGATGGCTAAAGTATTGGAGCTTCAGCTCCAGCATCAGTCTTTCAAATGAACATTCAGGATTGATATCCTTTAGGACTGACTAGTTTGGTTGCCTTGCTATCTCACCATAGAATTGTGAGATAATAAACTGGTGGTGTTTTAGGCTGCCAAGAGTATAGCAATTTGATATGGCACTTATAGAAATACAGAGTGGAGTACTGGAAAAGCTATTGGTTTAGACCAGCTTAGACAGTTCTATGAAGACTTACAAGACCTTCTAGAAGTAACACCCAAAAAAAATGTCCTTTTCATTATATGCAACCATAATGCAAAAGTAGGAAGTCAAAAAAAAATTAAAAAAATAAAAATAAAGACACACACACACACACACACACAAAAGAAACACCTGGAGTAACAGGAAAATTCGGCCTTGGAGTACAGAATGAAGCAGGGCAAAGGCTAATAGCGTTCTGCCAAGAGAATGCACCAGACATAGCAAACACCCTCTTCCAACAACACAAGAGAAAACTCTACACATGGACATCACCAGATGGTCAACACCGAAATCAGATTGATTATATTCTTTGCAGCCAAAGATGGAGAAGCTCTATACAGTCAGCAAAAGCAAGACCGGGAGCTGACTGTGGCTCAGATCATGAACTCCGTATTGCCAAATTCAGACTGAAACTGAAGAAAGTGGAGAAAACCACTAGACCATTCAAGTATGACCTAAATCAAACCCTTATGACTATACAGAGGAAGTGAAAAATAGATTTAAGGGACTAGATATGACAGACAGAGTGCCTGATGAACTATGGATGGAGGTTCATGACATTGTATAAGAGACAGGAATCAAGACCATCCCCAAGAAAAAGAAATGCAAAAAAGCAAAATGGCTGTCTGAAGAGGCCTTACAAATAGCTGTGAAAAGAAGGGAAGTGAAAGCAAAAGACAAAAGGAAAGATATACTTTTTTGAATGCAGAGTTCCAAAGAAAACCAAGGAGAGATAAGAAAGCCTTCCTCAGTGATCAGTGCAAAGAAATAGGGGAAGATAGAATGGGAAAGACTAGAGATCTCTTCAGGATAATTAGAGATACCAAGGGAACATTTCATGCAAAGATGGGCTAAATAAAGGATAGAAATGGTAGGGACCTAACAGGAGCAGAAGCTATTAAGAAGAGGTAGCAAGAATACACAGAAGAGCTGTACAAAAAAGATCTTCACAACCCAGATAATTACGATGGTGTAATCATTCACCTACATCCACTCATCCTGGAATCTGAAGTCAAGTGGGCCTTAGAAAGCATCACTAAGAACAAAGCTGGTGGAGGTGATGGAATTCCATTGAGCTATTCCAAATCATGGAAGATGATGCTGTGAAAGTGCTGCACTCAATATGCCAGCAAACTTGGAAAACTTAGCAGTGGCCACAGGACTGGAAAAGGTCAGTTTTCATTTCAGTCCCAAAGAAAGGCAATGCCAAAGAATGTTCAAACTACTGCACAATTGCACTCATCTCACATACTAGTAAAGTNTGAAGCTGAAACTCCAGTCCTTTGGCCACCTGATATGAAGAGCTGACCCATTTGAAAAGGCCCTGATACTTGGAAAGATTGAGGGCAGGAGGAAAAGGGGACGACAGAGGATGAGAAGGTTGGATGGCATCACCGAACCAATGGACAAGGCTTTGGGTGGACTCCGGAAGTTGGTGATGAACAGGAAGGCCTGGCGTGCTGTAGTTCAGGGGGTCACAAAGAGTTGGACACGAGTGAACGGCTGAACTAAACTGAACTGAAACGGTTTAGACCATTAAGCAGAATGAACAATGAACAAGGTTAGGAACTAGTTTTTGAGGTTCTAGTATAAGAAGGGGGAACACAGAAAAACACAGACTCTGACTTGCTAAAATAGGCACAAAGGCTTGAGATGAGACTCTTATCTAAGCTCACTTTGACATGGAGTCACTTGGGCTGCTGGAAAAGTGGTCCATATATACACCTTGACTCAAATTCCAGATGAGCTAAAAACTTGACAGGAAGTAAGAATCTGTAGCTACAGATTAGAACAAGTGAAAACAGGTTAAAAACAGGGGCAGAAGGGATAGGAGTTCATGAAATAGAGAACTGTCTTTCCTGGAACCTTGTTCTCCAAAATGCAGCTAATAAATCTTTTGTTGGCAATAAATCAGTGAATAAAAGTTTTGATCAAACAAGTCAAAGTTTTAATAAGGATGTTCTCAGTATAAATTGCTACTAACAAACCATCCCCACATTTTGTGGTTTAAGAGTACAGTGTATTGAACCTCATGAGACAGTGAGTCAGGCCTCAGTTAAGTGATATGCCTGCCTCACATACCAACTGGAGTTATTCGATGAGATTCATCTGTAGCTGGACTGGGCTGGAGGGTCCAAGACAGGTTCACTCACAAGTCTGGCATCTTGGCAAGAACGAGAAGGTCGGGCTCAGCTGGAGCCCTCCTTTTTCATGTAGTCTCAGGGCTTTCCCTGAGAAACGATCTTTTCAGCAAGTTGTGGTCAGTCTTCTTACAAGGTGGCTCAGAAGGCCAAGAGTAGGTGTTTCTAGAGAACCAAGTAGAACCTACGTGGTTCTTGAGGCCAAGACTCTGAAGTCCCGGAACACTCTTTTTTTTAGCACAACTAATTAAAAATTTCACAATACAGGAATCAACAACATTCACAGATCTTTCCTTGATTCTTCTAAAGTTGAAAGATTATACAATATGCTATTCTTTGTAGTTATCAACCTTTTAAAGTTAACTTTTCTTTGCAACCATGTCATTTCCACACAAATAAATGGAGGCTTTCATTTCAGAAAAAAAAAAAATGTTTAGAATTACAAAGACATAATAGTCAACAATTAAGTGGAAATCATTACCCTTTATATTCGTCTGAGTACAAAACCAGTGGGCTACAGAGAAGAAGTCACACAGTCTTGTAATTAACTTGGTATACCAGCCCAGACTCTAGGGAATCTTTCTGGTTGGGTGGGAAACATGAATTGATTTTTATTCTTTTGCTCTGTTTCGGTTTTGTTATTGTTGTTTTCCCACTATGCATGCTTTTCCCTGAAAAAACATTTCAATGTGTCAGAAAAGTTGTTGAAGCTCTGTGGACCAGAAGTGTCTGACTTAAGCAGGTCTCAAACTTAATATTGCAAAGAAAGTTTAGAGTATCAGCTGTACATGTGGGATTAAGCAAATAATAAATAAATATTTATTTTCTAAAATATATTAAGCCAGATGTATACAATAAAACTGTTGGATCATCTGCAGGTTATTTCATAAGCAAGTAAAGCGACCCCATGGACCATAGCCCCCAGGCTCCTCAGCCCATGAAACTCTCCAGGCAGGAGTACTGGAGTGAATAAGCAATTCTCTTCTCCAGGGAATCTTCCCATATCAGGGAGTGATCCTAGATCTCCTGCGTGGCAGACAAATTCTTTACCGTCTGAGCCACTAGGAAAGCCCCTCTAATTAGGAGGATGAAGACTTAGGAAATGGGCTGTTTAAGAAATGTGAATAGCACCTTAATTTGTCTCTATTTAGTACAGACAACATCAGGTTCTAGTTCCTTTACAGTGACAGTCCTCACTCCTAATTCTATTAGTTCCTATGTCATTGGTCCTACAAGAAGTTAGTGTGTGTTAATCACTCAGTTGTGTCTGACTCTTTGCGATCCCCTGGATGGTAGCCCACCAAGTTCCTCTGTCCATGGAAATTTCCAGGCAAGAATACTGGAGTGGGTTGCCACGCCACTCTCCAGAGGATCTTCCCAACCTGGGGATCGAACTGGGGTCTCCCGCATCGCAGGGGGATTCTTTACCTTCTGAGCCACCAGGGAAGTCAGAGACTATGGTTGAATTAATATAAATCTATCAACACAGACTTTTAAAGGCATCTACTTCTGAAAATGGGCAGGGATTTGTAGAAGGGACAACTTGTCCGTTGCATTTTTCTCCTAGTGAAATAAAAAAACTGTTTCAGTACTTGCGGAGTATTTCTGGAGCCCACTATTTTTGTTTTTATAATCCACTAGAGTCCTGAACCTTCTTTGGATTTTGACATTGACAATACACCAGTATATGATCTCAAGAGACAGTTTGACATGAAATCCAGAACTGTCATAGAAGATGCTATTTTCTTTCTTCTGTTTCTCTTTTTTTTTTTTTGTTTTTTCTTCTTCTGGTACTACTTCAGGGTCATAGGAAGACAGAGATCTCTCCAAAATAGGCCCTTTCTGGTTGTTTTCATTTTCCTAGAAATAATTCTTTCAGAGAAATTTTCTTTTAATTTCTCATCTTTTTAAAAAATCTATATTGTATAAGCCAAATACCACTTTAAGAACCTAATTAAAACTGTGGTTTGCTTCTAAGTGAACATAAACACAAATATTAAGCACAATTACTAGAGAATTCATGGAACTTCGAAGCTAAACAAAAATTTATAATGCAACAGAAAGAAAAATAAATGTTTTAAATGGAAATATTCTAATAAACAACTTTTTGCAAGTGAAAAACTTTAGATTAGAATATATTTGAAATACATTGATAAGTTTAAAAAAATTTACTGTTCACTTAAAGAATGTAGCCTGAAATGATATTAATAATATAAAGATATTTAGTTAATAATAATAATAATAATAAATAGTTAAAATTCCTCAAGGACCAAGGAGATGCATATAGGTGACAAAGAAAATATATTGCAATGTGACAGTTTCTCTGATAGTTAAATACAGAGTCATTCATGTGATATAGTTGCCAAAGAAGCAATTAGACTCTTGAAGTGTATTGATACAGTTACATGCAGTGACTGTGTTCCTATTCTCCTTGCTGCAGAAATTGTTAATGTTAACATATTTCACCTTCCTCCTTGCTCTATTTTAACAATAGTAGAGCAGAAGAGACTGTCATTACAAAGCTGAACCAATGCCAACAATCAACTATCTTTGGAGTACTTGTTCTATGAGAAATTTTTTTTTAAGGTTTAAATCCTTGTTGAATTTTCTGTTAAGACAAAAGCATTTCTCATTGACTCAAGCTCCCATTTCAATTCTGGGAACCGTAATCTAAAAATAATATAAACAGACTGAAGTTCCTTTAGGGGAAAGAAAGAAGTTGGAAAACTGAAGGAACTTACAACAATGTCCTATTTTATATGGTTTTTAAAAAGAGTTGGAATGGGACTTTATAACAACATATATAGTGTATGTATTCATATAGTTGATGGGTTATCATAGGTAAGAAAAATTATAATTGTTTTATATAACAAGAAAGGGTAAAATTAAAACCAATGAATTGGTCAAAGTAAAGAAATGTAGGCGAAAGTGTCTACCATTCTCATATTGCAACTTCTGTTCCAAAAACAAGGGCTCTAGAAGCACTATAACTGGTTTATTTTTGCCACTTCCCCCCCCTCCAATGAAATTTTCCGAAAATATCAGTGTACCTTTGGGGATATGTGTGATACACACACACACACACACACACACACACACACACACACACACACACACACGGTGCTGACCTGAAACCTGAAGTCCAATCCTCGACTCATTGGGAAAGACCCTGCTGCTGGGAAAGATTGAAGAGAAAAGTAGAAGGGGGCAGCAGAGGATGAGATGGTTAGACAGCATCACCAATTCAATGGACATGAATTTGAGCTAGCTCCAGGAGACAGTGAAGGACAGGGGAGCCTGGCCTGCTGCAGTCCACAGGGTCACAAAGAGTCAAACTTGACTTAGCAACTGAACAACAGCAGCAACAACAAAACATACATACATATATATGGGTATGATATATATATTATTGTAAGCATGTTTAATAAGGGAAGATCCCCTGGAGGAGGAAATGGCAACACACTCCAGTATTCTTGCCAGGAGAATTCTGTGGACAGAAGGGCCTAGTGGGCTATAGTCCAGGGGGTCTCAAAGAGTCAGACACGACTGAGCATCTGAGCACATGTTTCATAAATATTTATCTAATTATTTCTTTTTATCCTATAGTCTGCTGTATACTTCAGGAATTTGGTGCACAATGCTGGCCAATTATAAGAGCCTAGTTTTACTTTTCCCCAGTACAGTAGTTCTTATTCAGAGCAAATCCCCTTTCCCCAGGGAGATATTTGACACTGTTTGGGAATGTTGTTGATTGCCAGAATGCAGGGGTCAAGATACTACTAGTATGTAATGGAAAGAATCAAGAGATTCTGCAATGCACAGACCAGGCATTCTCTCACCCAAAGCGTCAGTAATGTTGAGGCTAAGAGATACCATATTAGTAGATGACTCCTGCCCTGCACTGCCTGTGGAATACACATTCTCAGGAAACTACTTTTTACCTTCTAACGAGATGGGAGTCAACAGGCCTGTGACGCTCTTCTCCTTGGTGCTGTGATAGTTGGAGCAGTAGGAGCTGGGGGCCATGCTTCATTTTGGATCATTGGCATTTGGTGTGTTTCTTCATACAAGAGTCAAATAACCTCAGATAGGTTATGGGTCCTGGGCATATGGGGGACAATTGATGGATTATGCAGGTGAGCATGACATAGACTGATGATAGGCAATTACTATAAATCACCGTTAGTCTGACTTCCAGCCACATGCAACCGATTGCAAGAAATGTATGGAAACTAGCCCTGGTCCATCCATTTCAGAATATTAGTATTGTGCCCAAAGCCAGGTATGCACATTTTCTGAATGAGCTAAGTGGAATATTTCCCAAATAGCCAAGTGAAAAGAATTGAGAAGAATGAAAGTTTTGTTCCTTCAAGTGTATGTTTAAACAATAGTTTATTTCAGATGTAATAGCATATATTTTAAATAATAAGTGCTATAAATGAGGATGTATTCTTTTCTACGGGACTCTAGAAATACAAAAACTCTAGGAAATACAAAAACAAAGGTGAAAGTAAAAGTGTTAGTAGGTCATTTGTGTTCGACTCTGCAATCCCATGGACTGTTGCCCACCAGGCTCCTCTGTCCGTGGCATTCTCCAGGCAAGAATACTGGAATGAATAGCCATTCTCTTCTCCAAGGGCTCTTTCCAATCCAGGGATTGAACTTGAGTCTCTGCATTGCAGGCAGATTCTCTACCGTCTGAAGCACCAGGGAAACCCTAGTACAACAGAAAATCCGAATTCAGTTTTCCATGAGTCACTAATATAATTCTTTTTTTGTTTAAGAATAAGAGTCATATAAAGGTTTGTATATGAAGTTCCATGCCAAACTATACATTCTCAAACTTGACTCTTCAGGATAGCCTAATGATATTTTAATTGACTACTGAGGGAGTTTTTTTTTTTTTCAATCATACTAAGTGAAGTAAGTCAGACAGAGGAAGAGACAAATATTATATGACATCACTTTTATGTGGAATCTAAAAAAAATGATATGGTGAACTTATTCACAAAGCAAACAGACTTACAGACTTTAAAAACAAATATATGGTTTAAAAAGGGCAAGGTGGGAGGAGGGATAAATTGGAATTTGGGATTAACATATGCACTCAACTGTGCATAAAATAAGAGCTTCCTTAGTGGATCAGTGGTAAAGAATTTGCTTGCAATACAGGAGACCTGGGTTCAATCCCTGTGTCAGGAAGATGCCCTGGAGAAGGGAATGGCAACCCACTGCAGTATTCTTGCCTGGAGAATTTCATGGAGAGGGGAGCCTGGTGGGCTACAGTCCACAGATAATCAACAAAAGTATAGCAGGAGGAGTTCTATTATACTATATATTAACTTCTATGGGAAAAGAATCTGAAAGAGAATGCATGCTCAGTTGCTTCAGTCATGTCCAACTCTGCTTCCCCATGGACTGTAACTTGCCAGGTTTCTCTGTCAGTGGGATTCTCCAGGCAAGAACACTGGATTAGGTTGCCATGCCCTCCTCCAGGGCATCTTTCCCACCCAGGGATTGAACCAGCACTTTCTGCTTCTCCTGCATTGCATACAGATTCTTTACCACTGAGCCACTGGAGAAGCCAGTGGTGAAAGAATGGATGTATGTGTAACTGAATCTCTTTGCTGCATACTTGAAACTAACACAATATTGTAAGTCAATTATGTTGTTGTCATTTAGTAGCTCAGTTGTTAAGTATGCCCAACTCTTTCACAACCGTGTGAAGAGCAACCTCCAAGGCTCCTCTGTTCCTGGGATTTCCCAGTCAAGAATACTAGAGTGGGTTCTTATTTCCTTCTCCAGGGGATCTTCCCAACCCAGGAATCGAACCTATGTCTCCTGCATTGACAGTCAGGTTCTTTACCACTGAGCCACCAAGGAAACCTCTAATATAAAATAAAATTTTTAATCTAAAAAAGATTTTAGAGAGAGCGAGATTCACAAGCATTTTAGTTAAGGGCAGGTAAGATCAGGAGAGGACATACTGAAATTCTGCTTACATTTTCATGAGGTTATTATTCATTTTTAGATATATACAGTGTACTTGCCACTGGACTCCCTCCTGCCAAACCAGAAGGATTCCTGAGGTTCTTGTTTATTTCTGCTGTTCCAACTCATTACCTTCCACCTCCTAAAAGACTCAACACCACAGCTTTCAAGTCAAAGCCAAAAGTGCTCCATCTTTAGAAGTGAGTGTACAATTTGAAAAATGGTTGCACTTTGATGTCTTTGTTTTTCTCACACAGAAATGACTTTCAATCATAAGAGTCAGTCTTGGCTCAATGCAAAATCTGATACACGATGACTGGAATGTTAACACACACGACTCATCAAAACTGACAGCCGTCTCTAAAAACGTGTTACCTTGCTTCTGACTCCCTGGGCAGGTGATGGAGATGAGAGAGTGAATAATTCCTTTTGTCAGTTCAAAGCTAAATTCTGGAGGCAGCATGTTTTCCTGGATGCCTAACTAAATATTCCTGGTTTGTTTGCTAGGTCAGAGCTACAAGCTTCCAAAACACTGTTGCATTTAGAAACGCAGTGGGTTCTCATTTGTGGGGATTCCGTTCTTTGAAGAGTATTCAGTTCTTCACTGTAGAGGGCCGACTCTGGAATCCAGCAGAAGATGGCTACTCATAGCATTCCACATCCAACCAACTTTTCCAGCCACATGTCCAACTATCACATCTGATCATACACACTTAGAGTTCTGCCACAAAGCCTGCGTCTTTCTTGTTTTCTCTGCGTACCTGAGTATCTGTACTTTTTCCATGTTGTTCCTTGAGCCCACTTGCCTTTCTATCATGTCTCTCAATGACATCCTTTACAGGTAAAAAGTCACATTTTTTATGAAGACTGTACAGATCTACTACTACTACTACTACTACACACACACACACACACTCCAGTCAAAATCAGTTACCATGTCATCTAAATGCCCACATTATGGGTCTTTACATTATTATAATTTTCTATTTCTGCTTCCTTCCCTACATCACTGACTTCACCAACCCATATTGAAATATAAATCTTTTGAAGGCAAAACCCATGTCTTCAATATCCTTATATTTTCAATCACTGCTAATTTATTGCATGAATGATGGCATGAGAACATATTTGAACATTACCTTGGACAAACACTAGACATTTTATAATACTAAGTCAATCTAAAATTTTTAGTGTAATGTCCTTACATAGATTGTTGATATTTTAGTCTTATGGATTTTTTGCTTTCATTTCTATTTTTTAGATGAAAAACTAGCTATTATTTTTCTTGATTATGAGTTTTTATGACACCCCGGCCTCCTTGTTAAATTTGGGATTGCATGCAAATTCTTCATTCACCTCATCAGAGACCTGTTGCTGAGATGGAATCTCCATGACATCTACAATAACTGCTGAAAAGTTAGCAAAATATGTTTTTGGTTGTATTTGTTGTCCTCAATGCTAATGAAATCCTGATACTGAATAAGAGTAATGATAATATAATGTATAGATTAGAGAATTAACAGAACCTTAAAGCATGTCAACCATCCTCTTCATCATATAGATAAAGCATCTGAGGGCCAGGGAATTTAGGAGAAAGTGGTCCAAGCTTACACTCCTACTTCTTTTTTTGTTGGTTATACTAGGGCTTCAGGCAGTTATTGGGGTCTGTGGATATGAACAAAATTCAATAAGGTTCTTTTTACATTAGACAAAGTTCAAAGTCCTTGTCTTTGGAAGCAACCTGAATGTCCATCAGCAGAAGAAGGGATAAAGAAACTGTGGTGCATGTATACAATGGAATATTACTCAGCTTTAAAAGGAGCGAAATTGTGGTGTTTGCAGAGACATAGACTGATATAGAGACTTCATACAGAGTGAAGTGACAAAAATCGCATATTGTCACTTATACGTAAGATTTAGAAAAATGATACAGATGAACTTATTTGCAAAGCAGAAATAGAGACATAGAGAACAACTGTATGGAAACCAAAGGAGGAAGAAGGGTAGGATGAACTGAGATTGGCACTGACGTATATATATGCATATACAACTAGGTATAAACAGATCACTGACGAGAACCCACTGTATAGCCCAGGGAACTATATTCAATGCTTTGTGGTGACCTAAGTGGGAAGGAAATCAGAAAAAAGAGGAGATACGTGTGTACATTTGCTGATTCACTTTACAGTAGAAACTAATACAACATTGAAAAGCAGCTAAACTCCAATAGAAATTAATTTTAAAAACAAATAAAATTAATTTTTAAAAGAAATTGCAAAATTACCTTTTAAGTTACTAGCAAAAATATACTCTCCATAAATAATATATATCTGCCCCTTTTCTGTATTTTCACCAGAACTAGATACTGAAACACTTTTGAAGTTTTGCCAAGTGGTGAACCAAAAAAAGGGATCTTGTTTATATTTTAAATTTCTAAACTATTAATCAAGCTGATCCTTTTTTTCCCCATATATTAGCAGCTTTTGTTTCCTTTCCAATGAAATGCTATTCATAGTTTTTATTACAGTTCAATAAGATTTTTAAATCAATTCCTACAAAAAAAAAAAAAAAGATAAGGGTCCCTTTTATTACACATGTTGTAAGATATTTACTTTTCCCCAGTCTGTCATGTTTGTTTTGAAATTTTGTGATATCTTGAATCCTTTTATTTTCTGCTTTAATATAGTCAAATACAGCTACTTTTACTAGATGGTTTTAGATTTTCCTGTATTTCTAGTCTTTATACTTTCCAGGTGGCATCAGTGGTAAAGAATCCACCTGCCAATGCAGGAAATAGAGTTTCAATCCCTGGATCAGGAAGATCCCCTAAAGGGTAAATGGCTACCCACTCCAGTATTCTTGCCTGGAAAATTCCACAAACAGAAGAGCCTGGCAGGCTACAATCCATGGGGTCACAGAGTCAGACACAACTGAGCAAGCAAAAGTCATAATAGTCTTAATAAAGAATTTTTCTCTTAATACCAAGGAAAAATGTTTTCTTAAAAAAAAAAAAATCCTTGTCCTTAGTAGTAATGCTTTCTATCAGTGTGTACTCAGACAATCTTGGAATGACAATTCATTCTAATCTTCAACTAGATGTAGTTTTGGTTTATCTCATTTGCTGTTTGGCTCTCAGGAGGATATGCATTTCCTTGGAGGATTTTAGAATATAAACAATATTGGAAAGTAGTAGCATTTCCAAGAAGGAGGGAGAAACACAATGATTCAGTGCTTTATTGAATGCTTGTCCTCTACCAGACAAGGAAACTGAGACGAAATGAGAGGAAAGTATGCGTGGAAAGATGTTCTTGCTATGATTCAGGCACTCTAAAAAATACCAAATGCCCAGGCCTAGCTCTACATCAGTCACACTAGAAGTTCTAAAGTTGACGTCCAGGTATTGATAATTGTAGAAAATCTCCTTGGGAGATTCATCATGCATTGGAAAAACAAAGCATTTCTGCACATCTTTGTGACAGCAGTGTTTTCATTCTTAATTCTGTAATTTTTTTTAAATAATAGACCACATGCTTTAGTTAGTTTTCTTGTTAGCTACTCAGCTTTCGAGTCTATCCATACATGAATTTCGCAGTGAAGATGACAACCAACATCCACACACTCCCACTCCAACCATGAACCACTTAATTTGAGGAGTTTGTCTCAATGAATCCAAAATCCAAGAGAAGATACAACAATGCCTTGTTCTTCTTGTGGCACGTGGGAGGAATTTACCTAAGGGGCACCTAGTGAGTTTGCATCTATCAGCCATAATGGTAGTTGCTATGACAACATGAGAATCAGATGCAGTTCGTAGCTCTTCTAATCTTCCGGTGTTTCATTTGTCACCTCTGCCCACCTCTTACTTCCACTACTTCCTGGCCTTTTGTGTGCTGACATGTGTGGTCTCTGAGTGAATGTCAAGAGAGAAATGGATGGCAAACATATAGATGAAATGAGAAAACAACTGGGCTCTGGATTAAATGAGTTTGGATCTGAATACACTTACAACTTAGAAATTAACGTGCCTACTTGCTCTGCTGGCTTCTTCCTTGTCTAAATTCAGAGATTGGAACTTAGCATATGTAGCCCAAGACTGAGCTTGTCAACTCCACTACGCCTGAGATGAAATTCGAGAAAATTCTGCCCTTGTTCTCCTCTTGTGTTTAATTTATAGTGCAGCTGCCACTCTGGGTATTACTGTGGGCATTTTCAAGGGAAGCTAAGATAAGGTATAATATTAAGCATGTTCAGTTCAGTTTAGTCACTCAGCTGAGTCTGACGCTTTGCAACCCCATGGAATACTGCATGCCAGGCCTCCCTGTCCAACACCAATGCCTAGAGTTTACTCAAACTCATGTCCATTGAGTCAGTGATGCCATCCACCTCTCATCCTCTGTCGTCCCCTTCTCCTCCCATCTTCAATCTTTCCCAGCATCAGGGTCTTTTCAAATGAGTCAGTTCTTCTCATCAGGTGGCCAAAGTATTGGAGTTTCAGCTGTAGTATCAGTACTTCCAATGAATATTAAGGACTTATCTCCTTTAGGATGGACTGGTTTGATCTCTTTGCAGTCCAAAGGAGTCTCAAGAGTCTCCTCCAACACCACAGTTCAAAAGCATCAATTCTTCAGCGCTCAGCTTTTGTTATAGTCCAATTCTCATGTTCATACATGACTATTGGAAAAACAATAGCTTTTATTAGACGAACTTTTGTTGATAAAGTAATTAAGCAAGTGTAGCATACTAACCCTGAAATCCTATTAACTTTGATAATCAGAAAAAATAATAAGACAAAACTAGAATTCTGGTGTTTGCCCTCCATTCTGTATCATTAGATTTAGTTTATGAGGTCTACTTAGATGTGGTTTCCCAGGTGGCACTAGGGGTGACTGAGTGAAAGTCGCTCAGCCATGTGACCCCATGGACTATACAGTCCATGGAATTCTCCAGGCCAGAATACTGGAGTGGGTAGCCTTTCCCTTCTCCAAGGGATCCTCCCAACCCAGGGATCAAATCCAGGTCTCCTGCATTGCAGGCGGATTCTTTACCAGCTGAGCTACCAGGGAAGCCCCAGTGGTAAAGAACCCACCTGCTAATGCAGGAGATGTAAGAGATGCGGGTTTGATTCCTGGCTTGGGAAGACCGCCTGGAGTATAAAATGACAACCCACTCCAGTATTCTTGCCTGGAAAATCCCTTGAATAGAAGTCCATAAGGTCGCAAAGAGTGGGACAAGACTGAAGCTACTTAGCACACACACAAAGCATACACATGCAGCTAGAAGCAGGCTAGAGGTTCCCATCTCATGTTCCTGCTCCCTCTCTAATGCCAGACCTCTGGATCTGAAGCAACTCTTGGATCTGAAGCATCTCTTACAGCTTGTCACTGATGAAGCTTTGGTGTCATTTCAACAGCACTCGATACAAGTGTTCAACCTACAGATTTCAGCAAGTTCCCAACATCCCTGAGTCCTAGTTTCCCGTTTTTGCATAATGGGAAGCCTGGCACCCCTATATAATACATAGCACAGAGGAATAGCTCCATAAATGTCTGGTCTTTTTTTTTTTTTTTTTCTAGCTTGCCTCTTCCCTATATACTTAAAACTGTCTATGTCTCTCAAGAACAAAATCTCCAAATAAAACTCTTAGTCCTGGCATTCCGGGGCAGGTATGAATCTGATTATCACACATTTTCTCCCCCTTTGCCTTTGTCGTGCATTTTAAGGCCACTTCACTCATCACTCATCTGAGATTTCCAGGTGTCTCAGTGGCTAAAGAATCCGCCTGCAATGCAGTAGACGCCGGCAGACATGAGTTCCATCCCTGGGTCAGGAAGATCCCCTGGAGGAGGGCATGACAAGCCACTCCAGTATTCTTGCCTGGAGAATCCCATGGACAGAGGAGCCTGGTGGGCTACAGTCCACAGAGTTTCAAAGAGTCAGACAAGACTGAAGCTACTGAGCATGCACAGGCAAGCACTCATCTAAAGCTATTTGGTCCTCTATCACTTATGAATCCCATCCTCTCCCTCTGGAAGGACTCTACCCCATCCTTTTATTATTAAAGTCATGCCCTTTCCCTAAGGGCCAAGTTAATTGCCACTTCCTCCAGGAAACTGGGAAGACTTCACTCCAAAGGCATTCTTCCACATTTAGAGACTGAAATTCATCCCTTGCCTTTTAAAATCAAAAGTCAAATAAACCAAGAACACACCAAGAACTTATTGAAATTCATGGTGGAGTCAACAAATGGAAGAAGAAAGTAAATTTGCCTCCCCCAAAAGAAAATATTCTAAAATGTGTTTTTAATAAAAATAAGTTTGATTCTCCATTCATACATTTTTCTTTTCTAATTTTGAAATGTCAGATAAGCTAAATGTCATTTGTTTCCTTTTAGCGTAACCTTTTCTCACTCTAAAGGAAGGGCATGTGTTTACATTAATTCTCTGTGTAGACGAAATTCTTAGATCCTCGAGGGGTCTGGTATACATCCTGTTTGCAAACTAAGATTTCTTTATGAATGAAGAATAAAATGCGCATAGGCAAGTCTGAAACAGAAACCTTGCCTTGGGGCACTGCTATTAGTTCCAATCTTTATAATCGGCATCTCTGAAACGTTCCACTTTACAAAGTACAAAGCCTGTTTTCATAGTTCTCTCATAGGCTGTTTTCCTAACACACTCCAATCAGTTTGATGCCAGTGAGTTTCTGCTGTGTTTATTATATTTTGTCTTCTTTCCACCCAGGCCCCCACCCTCAAATCCCACATTGTGAGCAAGCCTTTGAGCCACCAACAGTTTATTAGCAAATTTTCCAGCAAATAGAATTTTTTTGAACTTTTTCCACCTTTGGTCGATGGGCTTACACTGAAATAAACCAGTCATGTTTGTGCTAAACTTCTAATGGAACTTCGCTTCCAGTCACATTTAATGAATGACAAGCTGAATATACCAACAAAGTCAACTCGTGAGTAAAAATAGAGGGAGACGGAGACACACTGAGTAAATCAGAAAGAATGTGAGGAGGAAAAATTGGGAGAGGGAATGAAGGCTTAATTCCTGTGACTCTTGTAACAAAAACTTAAAAATACAGCTTTCTGGAGGAAGGTGAGGGTGGGATGAATTGAGAAAGTAGTATGGGCATATATACACTGTGTGTGTCTGTTATATGCGACCCCATCAGTTCAGTTCAGTTCAGTTGCTCAGCTGTGTCCAACTCTTTGTGACCCCATGAACTGCAGCATGCCGGGCCTCCCTGTCCATCACCAACTCCAGGAATACACCCAAACCCATGTCCATTGACTCAGTGATGCCATCCAACCATCTAATCCTCTGCCATTCCCTTCTCCTCCTGCCCTCAATCTTTCCCAGCATCAGGGTCTTTTCCAGTGAGTCAGCTCTCCACATCAAGTGGCCAAAGGATTGGAGTTTCAGCTTCAACATCAGTCCTTCCAATGAACACCCAGGACCAATCTCTTTTAAGATGGACTGGTTGGATCTCCTTGCAGTCCAAGGGACTCTCAAGACTCTTCTCCAGCACCACAGTTCAAAAGCATCAATTCTTCTGTGCTCAGCTTTCTTTATAGTCCAACTCTCACATCCATACATGACCACTGGAAAAACCATACCCTTGACTAGACGGAACTTTGTTGACAAAGTAATGTCTCTGCTTTTGAATATGCTATCTAGGTTGGTCATAACTTTCCTTCCAAGGAATAAGCATCTTTTAATTTCATGGCTACAGTCACCTTCTGCAGTGATTTTGGAGCCCAGAAAAATAAAGTCTGACACTGTTTCCACTGTTTCCCCATCTATTTACCATATAGTGATGGGACCCAATGCCATGATCTTAGTTTTCTGAATGTTGAGCTTTAAGCCAACTTTTTCACTTTCCTCTTTCACTTTCATCAAGAGGCTTCTTAGTTCTTCTTCACTTTCTGCCATAAGGGTGGTACTATCTGCATATCTGAGATTATTGATATTTCTCCCGTCAATCTTGATTCCAGCTTGTGCTTTCTCCAGCCCAGCATTTCTCATGATGTACTCTGCATAGAAGTTAAATAAGCAGGGTGACAACATACAGCCTTGATGTACTCCTTTTCCTCTTTGGAACCAGCCTGTTGTTCCATGTCCAGTTCTAACTGTTGCTTCTTGACCTGCATACAGATTTCTCAAGAGGCAGGTTAGGTGGTCTGGTATTCCCATCTCTTTCAGAATTTTCCACAGTTTATTGTGATCCACACAGTCAAAGGCTTTGGCATAGTCAATAAAGCAGAAATAGATGTTTTTCTGGAACTCTGGAACTCTCTTGCTTGTTGGCAATTTAATCTCTGGTTCCTCTGCCTTTTCTAAAACCAGCTTGAACATCTGGATGTTCACGGTTCACGTATTGCTGAAGCCTGGCTTGCAGAATTTTAAGTATCACTTTACTAGAGTGTGAGATGAATGCAATTGTGCAGTAGTTTGAGCATACTTTGGCATTGCCTTTCTTTGGGATTGAAATGAAAACTGACCTTTTCCAGTCCTGTGGCCACTGCTGAGTTTGNAAATATGGATTCTTAGCCACTGGACAACCAGGAAAGTCCACTGGTAGTGTTCTCGTAAGGACGAAAAGAAAACATCCTAGGCCCGTGGGTGCAGCGTGGGAGGAACATGGGTGATGTTATAAAAGCATAACAGTAAGCATCCTTGAGGTGAGGGAGCCGTTTTGTATTTTGACTGTGGTGGTAAGCCCACAGACTCATGGGATGAAACTGTATACAAGCGAATGCACCAGTGAGTATGAGTTACTTTGCCTTTCACACTGTCCATGGAGTACTGGAGTGGGCTGCACTCCCCCCTCCAGTGCACCACGTTTCGTCAGAACTCTTCGCTGTGACTGGTCCTGCACAGCGTGGCTCACAGCTTCACTGAGTTACGCAAGCCCCTGCACCACCAGGCGGTGGCCCGTGCGGGGAAGACGGGCGAGTTATCCACTGTCAGCATCCTGGTGTTGGCTCTATTCTTTAGTTTTACAGATGTCACCACTGGGGGACGTGGGGTAAGGGGTACAGAGGCTTCTCTGCGTATCTTCCCCCCTCTCCCTCTCTGTATTATTTCTTAACAATTGTATGTGAATCTCCAATGATCTTAAAAAATTTTTCAATTGCAAAAAAAAAAAAAAAGAAAGAAAAAGGCTTTAGCTGTGCTTTGGTAGCCTGTGAGCCATGTTATTACAGAATCCCTTATGACAAGGAACAGTGGTGTCCTTTAGGCACCAGCCAAGTGCCCAGTCATGGTCCCTGAGGCTACCTGCCTACACAGATGCGCCCATTCAGGAAGCCTCAGGTGAGGCCGAGAAGGGAGGCCCTTCACTGCCCAGTGCCATCCTAGAACGCATCCAGTGTGGAGGTGGGACAGAATTTGAGCCTCCTTAGATGGTGCCGCGGTTGGCTGTCCCTAGCGGGCTGGGTTTTGATTTAGAGCTGCCAAGAGATGCCCAGCCCCTCAGCCTCTCCCCTCCTCCCAACCAGACTCTCCAATGGACCACGGCATGTTCTGAACCTCACACCCAGCCGGGAACGTGCGGCCCATTCCAGAAGCCACCATCCACTCCCGAGTCCCCGCAGCTGTGTCGGGACCAGGGCCAGGGCCTCTCCTTGCCCACCCCTGGGAGCAGCAGACCGCTGGCACATTAGAGATGGATTTTAATTTTATTTTAACAAAATAGCTGTCTCCACTGGAAGAAGCATCAAGCGCCAAATAAGGACCCGTCTTGAGCGGAATCACGTTGAACAGACCTCCGTGCTGTCATTGATTTTCCAGGAAGAAAAAAATTGCCTCTGGCTACTAAACCGAATTAGTAGTCACTGATGACCAATTATTTTAGCCCGCTGTGAACGGAGAGCCGCACTAAAATCCGGTTTGTCAGACCCAAGGCTCCCTTCTCAAACACCTTTCAACAAATGTGTACCTCGTGTCCCTCAGAAGCTTCCTACAGCTTCCTCCCTTCCGCCAACTTCTCCAGCTCCACAAAGTTTTAATGAGCAGCGAAGATGAAGATGGGTTTGCCATGAAAGGGGCCCCGTCTAATCCACTAGAGCCCGCTTCGGCAGAGAGGAGCCACAGGCGGCCAGTCAGAGCTGTCAGCCCTCTCTGCCCCCACGCGCACAAAGTGTCAGGCTAATGTTTGCAAATGATCATTTCCGTTCCCCTTGCTCATCCCCGGGTGCCTCCGTGGGAGATCGACCCCTGGTCTGGGGGTTATCAATCGCAAAGTAGTAGCGGAAGATGGGCTGGATGCAACTAATTTGAGGTTTCTCCCTACCCCGAGTAGCTGGTGATTGAATTTCATTTTATTCCCCATTTTCCGCTCGACCAGACTGAGCTTTTGACACAGTTTTGTTGTCAGCAGGAACGCCAAGGTGGCGAGGATCTTTTCCGAGAGGGTCTTGCCAGGTTATCAGCAAATAATTTGTCGAAGCCCTTCGCGGCGCCCTCGGTGGCAGGGATCACTCGGAGCCTAACTGTCACGACCCCAGAGTCTTCCGAGCCGGGGAATCCGGATGGGGCGCTGGCTCCGCCCCCCGGCCGCCCCGTGTCCGTGAGCAAACCTCAGGCCAGTCGCTTGATTTCTCTGCATGTCATTTTCCACACCTGAAGGCAGACGTGTTAACCCTCCCTTTCAAGGTCATAGAAGAGGCAGGGGGACTGCAGTTGGAAGTGCCACCAGCGGCTTGGTGCAGAAAGTGCTCATGAAAAACCGGGAGGCGGTTTTGAATGCCTCTTACTCTCCGATGCCCAGCAGGCCACTCTAGGGCTGCTAGGCGGTGCCAGCCAGGCCCGATCCCTTGTCTTCGTTCACACCGAGCCCTCTCTCTGGAGTCTCCTTACTCATTTCTCCACCCAGTCACCTCCTGCTCATCCCCAAAGACCCACCGAAAAGCTCAGAGGAGAATTTCCTGTTTCCACGTTCGTGCGTGCTATATTGCTCTAGTTGTGTCTGACTCTTTGAGATCCTAAATATTGTACCCCGCCAGGCTCCCTCCATCCATGGGATTCTCCAGGCAAGAATACTGGAGGGGGTTGCCATTTCCTTCTCCAGGGGATCTTCCCGACCCAGGGATCGAACCTGCGTCTCTTATGTCTCCTGCATTGGCAGGCAGGTTCTTTACCACTAGCGCCACCTGGGAAGCCCTCGGTGTTCCACGCCCTTTCTCAATTAACCATTCTCTCCTCTGAGCGCCTACGGCCGTGTGTACACTGGCAATTAGCTCTCTGCTCTGCAGGGGAAAAGAGCCACAGAGTGGATACGCTCGCGGACCTCCCAGGCAAACGCAACATATCACCCAGTGGCTGCTTGGTCTTGGGCAAGACAGTGAACTTCTCTGGGCCTCAGATTTGTCCTCTGTGAAAAGAGGGTATTAGTATCTGCTTCTAGAGATATTGTCTTAAGGATACAGGAAGCAGACAGAAGTGTGAGCAGTGGTGGGTCTCAGCACTTCTGCGGCAGACCCCAAAGCCTCAGGCTGCAGAGAGCACGTCCCCACATCTCACAGAGCCTGGCCCCTCACGAGGAGCTGGTTAATGCTCCTGGGTGTGCCAGGGGGATGGATGGACAGGTGGGTAAGTGAGCAGAGGCGAGGTCCCATTCGCAAGGTGCGGAGCCCTGCTGCTCTGTCTTTCCTCCCCCTGAAATGGCCTTGGATCCTCAAATCCTGTTCCCTTCCTCTCCACTAATTCACTCCACCATCTCTGGCACCTGCTCCAAGGTGTGACTGTCCTCGTGCTCTCTCCCCTTGCTCAGAAACCACCCATAGCCCCCTAGTACTATGGCAAAGACTTTCTGTGATGACTCCTACTTCCTCAGCCTTCTCAGTTTTTGCTTTTAAAACAATTTTGAAGTGAAAGTGTTAGTTACGTGTCTTGTCCGACTCTTTGTGACCCTGTGGACTATAGCCTGTTAGGCTACATGGAATTCTATCCGTGGAATTCTCCAGGCAAGGATAAAGCAGTGGGTTACCATTTCCTTCTCCAGGGGATCTCCTCAACCCAGGGACTGAACCGGGGTCTCCTGCACTGCAGGCAGATTCTTTACCATCTGAGACACCAGGGAAGATTCCAACAACTTTTCAGTCGCTCAGTTGTGTCTAACTCCTTGCAGCCCCATGGACTGCGGCATACCAGGCTTCCCTGTCCTTCACTCTCTCCCAGATTTTGCTCAAACTCATGTCCGTTGAGTCAGTGATGCCATCCAACCATTTCATCCTCTGTCGTCCCCGTCTCCTGCCTTCAATCTTTCCCAGCCTCAGGATCTTTTCCAATGAGTCAGTTCTTGGCATCAACTTTATTGAGGTGCAATTTACAGGTAACGATGTGGTCCATGTTTAATCTGATGAATCTTGACAAGTTTATACAGCTGGGCACCCGGTGAAGCCATAGCATGTTTCTATCCCAGAACCGGCCCGCCACCATGCTCCTTTGTGGCCAGTCCCTTCCCCCGCCTCCAGGAGNCATCAACTTTATTGAGGTGCAATTTACAGGTAACGATGTGGTCCATGTTTAATCTGATGAATCTTGACAAGTTTATACAGCTGGGCACCCGGTGAAGCCATAGCATGTTTCTATCCCAGAACCGGCCCGCCACCATGCTCCTTTGTGGCCAGTCCCTTCCCCCGCCTCCAGGAGGACCCCTGCCCTGAGCAAGCTCCCCAGCGCTGGTGTGGACCTGCTCTGATTCCTTCTGGCCTCTCTGTAGATGCTTATTCATGGCCAGCCTGCTTCTTCTCTCTCTCCGGGCTCCAAATTGCCTCTAAGTGCCCCCAACCTCCATCCCCAAGCCTCCAGAACACTGGGGGAACCCTTCCAGCATCACATGTGAGAAATGAAGTGTTTCCTGCCATATCAGTAAACAAGGATGTCACGGTCATCAGCGATTGCAGCTCCAATACGAGCCCCTGAGCCGGAAGGGCACTCAGAAAGGAGAAGCGTACCTGCCATCTGCCAGGCATCAGACCGCAGCCACTCCCTACGGTGAGCCTCAAGGGAGCTCAGGATGTGAGAAGCGCAGGATGCTGGCCCCAGGGAGCTGAGATGCAATGAAAGGAATGACTTCAGCGAGCCCAGACTTTTGCATCTTCCCGTACATAGAAAAGCACTAAATTCCTTAACTGAGATATCTATTTCCTTTAGGTAACAACAACCATTTGATNTGGATGCCTGACGACCTCTGTCAGCATTCAGAAGTTGTTTTGTAGATTTTCCTCCGTGTTGAAATGTTCGTTGGATGAATTTGCTGGGGAGAAAGTGGTCTCCCCATCCTATTCCTCCGCCATCTTCTCCGAATCCCCAAGACAGGAAATTCTATACACTTATCAGGACAATATTCACAATGACTATAATCATTTAAATTTTTTTCTAAACATGAAGCAGGAAAATGAAGCTCATTGTGGAAGCTCTTTGTTAGGAGAAATGCTTGTTAATAGCAATGAACTGAGAAATGACAGAGGCAATGCAGCTAGCAGACAAATACATTAAAACAATGTTATAAATATTCTTAAGGATGTAAAAGAAAACAAGAATCTAATGAGGAGAGAAATGAAAGATTTAAAAAAGCAAATATGGTTTATAAGGCTGACAAACAATATCTGAGAGGAAAATTTACAGGAGTAACTTAATCGCAGATTAAGAGAGGGGATAAAAGGTTTAATAAACTTGAGGACACAATAGAAGTGGAAACTAAAGTACTGAAGAGAAAATGCTTAAAAAGTAAATAAACAGAAGCTCATTTATCTGCAGAACAAGGATTCTAGAAAAAGAGGAGAAAAAACAGATTAAAAGGGAAAGAGAGAGAGAGAACAGGCACAATTTCAAAATGTCTTTAAAACCACTTTATAGAGGTATGATTGACCAACCCAAAGCAATACATGTTTAATGTAAAGGTCTGTAGAGTCAAGGCTATGGCTTTTCCAGTAATCGCATACCACACCAATGTGAGTTGGACTACAAAGAAGGCTGAGCGCCAAAGAATTGATGCTTTCTAACTGTGGTGTTGGAGAAGACTCTGAGAGTCCCTTGGACTGCAAGGAGATCCAACAAGTCCATCCTAAAGGAAATCCAACCCTGAATATTCACTGGAAGGACTGATGCTGAAGCTGAAACTCCAACACTTTGGCCAACTGCTGCAAAGAGCTGACTCATTAGAAAAGACCCTGATGCTTGGAATGATTGACGGCAGTAGGAGAAGGGGATTAACAGAGGATGAAATGGTTGGGTGGGATCACTGATGTAATGGAAAAAAGTTTCAACAAACTCCAAGAGATAGTGAAGGATGGAGAAGCCTGGCACGATGCGGTCTACGGGCCCTCAGAGCTGGACACAGCTGATCAACAGAACAATAGTGGACAACAAACCTAATGAGTTTGGAGGTGAGGATAAATGACATTGTCACCACAATCTCTGCCATCCTATCACCTCCAAAATGTTCCCCCATCACCTTTATTTATTCTTATTTTTGTGATAAGACCAAAAGTTTAAGAATCTTATAAATTTTTAGTTTCCAATAAGTTTTATATTATTAACTACAAGCACTATGCTATACAGCAGATTTCTAGGACTTATATAACTCAAACTTCGTGCTCTTTGAGTAATACTTTTATAAATCCACAGAACCAGGAAATTCAAAAAACAGGATAAAGGCAAAGAAAACCACAAGAAGGCCATATTAAAAAACCAGTGAAAAAGAGAAGCATCCAGAAAAAAAACCTGACTTTGGCTTAAACGGTTTTAATGGTGAATTCTATGGAACACCGAAGGAAGAAAAAATAATTTTACATAAACCCAGGAATTAGAAGAGAAGGAAACAATTCCCAGCTTACTTACAATTGTTTTGCTCAGATTCCCAGGGTAGAGATATTAAAAGAAACCTACCAAGGTTTCTTACGTAAAGGTAGAAAACTTTCTACCAAGGTTTCTTAAGAAACCTACACAAAAACACCAAAGATTAGAAAACCTAAGTGAAAATGAAAGTAACGTCGGACTCGGTGACACCAGGGACTGTATAGTCCATGAAATTCTCCAGGCCAGAATACTGGACTGGGTAGCCTTTCTCCTCTCCAGGGGATCTTCCCAACCCAGGAATCAAATCCAGGTCTCCCACATTGCAGATGGATTCTTTACCAGCTGAGCCACAAGGGAAGCCCAAGAATACTGGAGTGGGTAGCCTATCCCTTTCTCCCGTGGATCTTCCCAACTGGTTGTTAACCAATCTTGCATTCCTGTGATAAACCAATCAATTATTGCCTTAACTTTTAAATTGTTGTACCAAACCTAAGTTAACACAGAATAACTGATTGGTTTATCACAGGAATGCAAGACTGGTTAATAATTCAATAGCAATCCAGGTTACTCATCATACTAAAAGAAAAAGGGGAAAATAATGTGTTATTTCAATAAACAGGCAGAAGAAGCATTTGACAGTACTCAACATCTACTCATCATAAATGCTCTTAAACAGAATAAAAGGAGATTGTCTTTATTCTCAGTTAATATGATAGCACATATTAAAAAAAAAATCAGTCTAGCAAAAAAACCTACCTAGAACATCCTGATAAGTTTACACTAATGTAAGGTCACAGGATGAAATACTGAAGATCAATATTAAAACTTAATATAAAATCTATTCTAAATCTATAAACTAGCAGTAACAATAGAAAAATAACGTATTTAAGTACTATTTCCAGTAGCATAAAAACATAAAATACTCAGGTATGTATATAAATATAGACATGTAAGTCTTCTATAGTGAAAATTATAAAATGTCACTGAGAGAAATTAAGAAAAATAAATGGAGAGATACACTATGTTCACGGATTAGAAGATAATACTAAAATATCAGTACTCCCAAATTGATGTACTGATAATTGCAATGAAAATTTCAATAAGGATTTTTTAAAAATAAAAACTAACAAACTGATTCAAAAATCTGGTTAAAATTTCAAGGGTGATAGCAAAAACAAAAATACTTGAGAACAAAGTTAGAGAAACTGTACTGAATTAAAAAGACTTATTATAAAGCTTCAGTAATCAGACAGGGTAGTATTTTCAAATGTATAAACATATTGCTCAGTTCAGTTGCTCAGTCATGTCCGACTCTTTGTGACCCCATGAATCGCAGCACACCAAGCCTCGCTGTCCATCACCAACTCCCAGAGTTCACTCAGACTCGCACCCATCAAGTCAGTGATGCCATGCAGCCATCTCATCCTCTGTCGTCCCTTTCTTCTCCTGCCCCCAATCCCTCCCAGCATCAAAGTCTTTTCCAATGAGTCAACTCTTTGCATGCTCAGTGAAATATAATAGAAAATTTAAAAACATATCCACACACATACAGCCATTTGATTTTCAATAAATATACTAAGGAAATCCAAGGTCAAAATACAATAAATGATGGTGGAACAACTGAATATCCATGTGGGAAAAAAATGCACTTCGACACATATCATAACATACAGACAATTTTCTCAAAAATGAATTCTAAATCTAAATATAAAAGCTAAAGCTGCAAAGCTTCCAAAAGAAAACACAGGAAAATAACCTTTGAGGACTTAAGGAAGACATTGATATTTTAAGATATAAACAAGTTGGTCATGCCCAAATAGTGTGTGAATACTACTCAGTAATAAAAAGGAAGGAATTTGCATGATCAAATGACAAGTGTCCAGAACACTCACCTGTTTCAGAAGGCACATACTTGGTGGAATGCACTGGTGGCTGGTTCAGGACACACAGGCACAAGGCCAAGGCTTGTCCAGTCAGAGGAATCCATCACTCTTCAGAACTAGAGCTTGTGAGACATAGAAGAGACAGTAGGAAATGTGTTCCAAAACCAGCTGTACCACATCTGTTTTCCAGGGCATCAGTAGCAGTGGTGCCTCCAGTGGCACCCAGGCATTAGAGCTAGAAGTGGAGCCTATATAATCTGAGACCACAATTTGTACAGTGGAGGAAGCATCAGTGACCTCGCTATAAAGAATCTGTGGCTTTATCAATGTCTGTGCAGTTCTGGCTAGCTTCCAACCTCCTTTGTTCATGACAATTCCCTAAGCCTTGTTCTCAGGCTTTTTGGAAAATTTGTGAGTTACTTAACATCCATTTAGTGTTCTTTTCTTGAAACGGTTCCTGCTGGCTATTCATTGTTACTGAGAACTCTAATATAAATTGCATCAACCATGTGTAGAGTGACGATTTGAAAAGTTGTATCTCTAGGTTTGACCTTATCTACAATCACACATTGTAAAATGTGGTGATCAAAACCATCCCCAAGGGGGAAAAAAATGCAAAAAGACAAAATGGTTGTCTGAGGAGGCCTTACAAAAAGCTGAGAAAAAAAGAGAAGCAAAAGGCAAAGGAGAAAAGGGAAAAAATACCCATCTGAATGCAGAGTTCCAAAGAATAGCAAGGAGAGATAAGAAAGTCTTCCTTAGCGATCAATGCAAAGGAATAGAGGAAAACAATAGAATGATAAAGACTAGCAATCTCTTCAAGAAAATTAGAGATACCAAGGGCACATTTCATGTAAAGATGGGCATAATAAAGGACAGAAGCAGTATTAAACTAACAGAAGCAGAAGATATTAAGAGGAGGTAGCAAGAATACACAGAACTAAACAAAAAAAGATCTTTATGACCCAGATAACCACGATGATGTGATCACTCACCTAGATCCTGGAGTCTGAAGTCAAGAGGGCCTTAGGAAGCATCACTACGAACAAAGTTAGTGGAGGTAATAGAATTCCAGTTAAGCTATTTCAAATCCTAAAAGATGATGCTGTGAAAGTGTTGCACTCAGTATGCCAACAAATTTTAAAAACTCAGCAGTGGCCACAGGACTGGAAAATGTCAGTTTTCATTCCAATCACAAAGAAAGATAATGCCAAAGAATGTTAAAACTACTACACAATTGCACTCATTTCACATGCTAGCAAGGTAATGCTCAAAATTCTCTAACCCAGGCTTCAACAGTACTTCCATATGTTTAAGCTAGATTTAGAAAAGGGAAAGGAACCAGGGATCAAATTGTCAACATCTATCAGATGATAGAAAAAACAAGAGAATTCCAGAAGAGCATCTACTTCTGCTTCATTGATCATGCTAAAGCCTTTGACTGTGTGGATCACTACAAACTGTGGAAAATTCTTAAAGAAATGGGAATACCAGACCACCTTACCTGCAGTCGGAGAAACATATATGCAAGTCAAGAAGCAACAGTTAGAACCAGACATAGAACAATGAACTGGTTCCAAATTGGGAAAGGAGTATGCCAAGGCTGTATATTGTCATTCTGCTTATTTAACTTATATGCAGAGTACATCATGCAAAATACTGGGCTGGATGAAGCACAAGCTGGAATCAAGTTTGCCAGGAGAAATGTCAATAACCTAAGATATGTAGATGACACCATCCTTATGGCAGAAAGTAAAGAGGAATGAAAGAATCTCTTGATGAAAGTGAAAGAGGAGAGTGAAAAAGTTGGCTTAAAACTCAACATTCAAAAAATGAAGATCATGGCATCCATCACTTCCTTGAAAATAGATGGGGAAACAACAGAAACTGTGACAGACTTTATTTTCTTGGGCTCCAAAATCACTGCAGATGGTAACTGCAGCCATGAAATTGAAAGACGCTTGCTCCTTGGAAGAAAGGCTATGATAAACCTAGACAGTGTATTCAAAAGCAGAGACTTTACTTTGCCGACAAATGTCCATAGAGTCAAAGCTATAGTTTTTCCAGTAGTCATGTATGGGTGTGAGAGTTGGACCATAAAGAAAGATGAGTGCCAAACAACTGATGCTTTTGAACTGTGGTGTTGGAGAAGACTCTTGAGAGTCCCTTGGACTGCAAGAAGATCAAACCATTCAATCTTCAAGGGTATCAGTCCTGAATATTCACTGGAAGGACTGATGCTGAAGCTGATGCTCCAAAACTCTGGCCACCTGATGCCAAAAGCTGACTCATTTGAAAAGACCCTGATACTGGGAAAGATTGAAGGCAGGAGAACAGGACAACAGAGGATGAAATGGTTGGATGGAATCACTGTCTCAATGGACGTGAGTTTGAGCAAGCTCCAGGAGATTGCTGAAGGACAGGGAAGCCTGGTGTGCTGCTGTCCATGGGGTCTCAAAGAGTCGGACAGAGTGAGCAACTGAATAACAACAACAGTCACATGAGCACCCTTCCCTTGAAATTTCTCTTGAATAAGCTAAGCATCTATAAAATAGAATTCTTGACCACTTCTTCACCGACAAAGTGGTAATCGTCCATCAAGGCTTAGTATTTTCTCTCTCCAGTACATCAGTTAGCAGGGACCAAACAACTCCATCTTTCTTTTTTGCATTTTTGCACTTTTAATAATTTTCATTAAGGTATAGTTGATTTACAATGTTAATTTCTTCTGTATAGCAAAGTGACTCAGTATACATATATATATATATATATATATTCTTTTTTAAATAGTCTGTTCCATTATGGGTTATTGTACAGTATTGAACATAGTTCTCTGTGACATACAGTAAAATCTTTTTGCTCATCCATCCATCATTCTTACAATTATAATAATCATCCAATTCTNAATCTTCAAGGGTATCAGTCCTGAATATTCACTGGAAGGACTGATGCTGAAGCTGATGCTCCAAAACTCTGGCCACCTGATGCCAAAAGCTGACTCATTTGAAAAGACCCTGATACTGGGAAAGATTGAAGGCAGGAGAACAGGACAACAGAGGATGAAATGGTTGGATGGAATCACTGTCTCAATGGACGTGAGTTTGAGCAAGCTCCAGGAGATTGCTGAAGGACAGGGAAGCCTGGTGTGCTGCTGTCCATGGGGTCTCAAAGAGTCGGACAGAGTGAGCAACTGAATAACAACAACAGTCACATGAGCACCCTTCCCTTGAAATTTCTCTTGAATAAGCTAAGCATCTATAAAATAGAATTCTTGACCACTTCTTCACCGACAAAGTGGTAATCGTCCATCAAGGCTTAGTATTTTCTCTCTCCAGTACATCAGTTAGCAGGGACCAAACAACTCCATCTTTCTTTTTTGCATTTTTGCACTTTTAATAATTTTCATTAAGGTATAGTTGATTTACAATGTTAATTTCTTCTGTATAGCAAAGTGACTCAGTATACATATATATATATATATATATATTCTTTTTTAAATAGTCTGTTCCATTATGGGTTATTGTACAGTATTGAACATAGTTCTCTGTGACATACAGTAAAATCTTTTTGCTCATCCATCCATCATTCTTACAATTATAATAATCATCCAATTCTTTAGCTTTGTATAGTCCAATGAATCCTTTTTTGCTTGCATCCCTTCCCAGTTCCCGGAAGGTAAACGTATCAGCAAAGTTGTGCCACAGGAGGTAAGAGGCTGTCATCCCTTCACTTACCACAAACAACAGGACCTCTGTGTCATCTGTTCACTGTGTGATCCGATTCTAGAGTGACATCCTGAGGGTCTTCTTCCTAGAACCCATTCTAGGACCTAAGATCAGTGACACTGGACTGGATTCCCCAGAAGCAAATGCAATGATGAGGAGTTTTTAGAAAGCGATTTATTTGAAATATTTCCAGGACACAAGCGTAGGAGTGATAATATGAGATCAGAACAGGAAGTAGCGCAAGGAAGGGTGTGGTAGCAACAAAAATTCCACAGAGCGAAACTTAAATGCAATAACTCAAAGGCATTCTGTGTTCTGTGAAGTCTCATGGAAGAGCTGCCCTGATTAAGGGATGGAGTGTTTATACTCACCCACACATCATTCACTGGCTATGAGCTGTTCTCAGGGAGAGCTAAATTCTCAGGCATTTCCCCTCTCTGTGCTTGCAGACGAGGCAGGTTCCAGGAGCCTGGCAGAAGCACAGCTGTTTGTTTTGTGCCTCTCCCACTAGTGTGTGGGTCACATGAGGTCAGAAGCCCAGTCAGCCTCTGCAGCACTGGGTGTAGGACCAAGAAGGGTGCAAGATGGCAACAGCACTTTTGCATTCGATCTGAACTGTCCTGAGTCCCAAGAATTGGAGTCTGAAATCGTGAAGATGTTCTGTAAGAAGCAGTATTGTGAAGAAAGTGTGGGGAGTAATTTAAATAAGGATCAACAAATGCATCTAGGATGTGATAAGGAGACAGCAGAAGTTTAAGGCCACGTTCAGAAATCTAAAGAAGTCCATAAACCAGCTGGATGGAAGCAGATTAAATTAAGAGATCTTAGAGGCATTATTCGATCAAAACTACAAGCATGTAGAGAACAAACATATGGACAACAGGGAGGGGAAAGGGAGAAGGTGGGATGAATTAGGAGATTGGGAGTGATTTATATACATTACTGATACTGTGCATAAAATAGGTAAGTAAGGAGAACCTACTGTATAGCACAGGGAACTCTAGGTGCTCTGTGGTGACCTAAATGGGAAGGAAATCCACAAAAAAGCGATATAGGCACATAGCTGATTCACTTCACTGTAGTAGAAACTAATACAACATTGGAAAGCAACTATACTTCACTATAAATTAATTATATATATTATATTAGCAACGTATTATATAAGCAAATATATATGTTATATAAGCAAATATATAAGCTACTGCTGATGAGAGGCTTGGATGGTATCACTGACTTAATGGACATGAGTCTGAGCAAACTCCAGGAGACAGTGAAGGACAGGGAAGCCTGGTGTGCTGCAGTCCATGGGATCGCAACGAGTTGGACATGACTGAGCAACTAAACAAGAACAAATTCTTTCGTTATAATCAACTAGTCGAGAAGTAACTCTATCATCATATTCTTTTCATTTTAACAGGAGCTGGATATAGAACCCAGACCCTTCCTAGCCTTGCTTTCTGAAAGCATCCATAGGAAAAATATCTGGGAAGACCCTGAGGTTGAACCTGCAGTTTCTCATGAGAGCTGCCTGTCCTTGCTTTCTGCACAGGCTCAGGGAACCCCGGGATGAGGCCACTTTATGTTTAACAGTTGCAGCCTTCTTTGCAGTTGCGGTTTGAGTAATTATTGCACTTCTGTCTCAGATCTCCTGCACCAATATGTTAACCCAAATATCTAAACCTTATTTTTCCCAGTGAAGAACATTTCCAGATGGTGTCTGTTGCTGCTGCTGCTGCTGCTGCTAAGTCGCTTCAGTCATGTCCGACTCTGTGTGACCCCATAGACGGCAGCCCACCAGGCTCTGCCGTCCCTGGGATTCTCCAGGCAAGAACCCTGGAGTGGGTTGCCATTTCCTTCTCCAACGCATGAAAGTGAAAAGTGAAAGTGAAGTTGCTCAGTCGTGTCCGACTCTTAGCGACCCCATGGACTGCAGCCTACCAGGCTCCTCCATCCATGGGATTTGCCAGGCAAGAGTACTGGAGTGGGGTGCCATTGCCTTCTCCAAATATATAAGCTAAAAATGTCTAAATTACCTAGATGCATAATCTCCCCATTTTCTGTCCCATAGAGTGACTATTATATACGTTTTTCAAACTGATTTATATTTCGATTCTGATTCTGCCATGTAACTTCACAGTTCCCTGAAGAATACCTTGTTTTTTTTGAGAACAAGTTATCAAATAGTCATTATCAAATAGTTAATTATCAATAGTCGAAGTCACTGAATGTTCTCCCATGTCTTTCTTTTTTTTAAATAAAAGTATTTATTTTTTTTAAAAGAAAGATAATTGCTTTACAGAATTTTTGCTTGTTTGTTTTCTGTCAAACTTCGAAAGGGAGAGGAGCTTCAAAAGGGAGAGGATATATGTATACCTATGGCTGTATACCTATGTTGAAGTTTGACAGAAAACAAACAAGCAAAAATTCTGTAAAGCAATTATCTTTCTTTTAAAAAATAAACACTTTTATTAAAAAAAAAAGAAAGACATGGGAGAACATTCAGTGACTTAGACTATTGATAATTAGCTATTTGATAATGACTATTTGATAACTTGTTCTCATAAAAAACAAGGTATTCTCCAAGGAACTATGAAGTTACATGGCAGAATCAGAATTGAAATATAAATCAGTTTGAAAAACATATATAATAGTCCACTCTATGGGACAGAAAATGAGAAGATTGTGCATCTAGGTAATTTAGACATTTTTGAGCCTCTAATGAGTACAAAGTAGAACTGGACAGTCCAGTAGAAATACAATGCAAGCTACATGTGTAATTTCAAGCATTTTGGCAGTCACATCAACCAAAAAAGTATGAAGCAACAGGTGAAATTATTATGAATAATATGCTTTATTTAAACCAATGTATTTAAAATATTTCCTTCTTAACATATCATTAATATAAAAATATTCATGAGATATTTGGTGTTCAATTTGTAAATTTAAAGGAATTAAAATTAAACTGGAAATTCCATTTTTCTGTCTCACTAACTACATTTCAGGTGCTCAATGGTCACCCGTGACCCATGACTACTATATAGGACAATATATCAATAGTACTAGGAGCAAAGACTATGACCATGTGAGACTATCTGAAAAACATTCTGAATTAAACTAATATCTATATCTAATGCTTCAGTTCAGTTCAGTTCAGTCGCTTAGTCATGTCCAACTCTTTGCAACCCCATGAATCACAGCACGTGAGGCCTCCCTGTCCATCACCAATTCCCAGAGTTCACTCAAACTCATGTCCATCCAGTCGGTGATGCCATCCAGCCAGCTCAACCTCTGTCGTCCCCTTCTCCTCTTGCCCCCAATCCCTCCCGGCATCAGGGTCTTTTCCAACGAGACAGCTCTTCGCATGAGGTGGCCAAAGTACTGGAGTTTCAGCTTCAGGATCAGTCCTTCCAATGAACACCCAGGATTGATCTCCTTCAGAATGGACTGGATCTAATGCTTACCACTGATATAATTTTTCATCTTCTTTCCAATGGGCACATCTTTTAAATTTTACTTGTTGAAAGCTTCTTAATGCCAGATCATCAATGAGGCTACTGCAGAAGCCAAAGCAATCACCCTTTACTGCATAACATTCTGAGTTAAGCTGCTTTTATTTACAATGTTGGCCTCTCTGGAGTGTTCCATGACTTCAACCTGATCTTGCCACTCATTTTCCAGATATGCTGCCATATAGTAATAATGTTCTCACTGTGGCATGAAGAGATGAACCCATGAGAAAAAGTTAGAGAGTTTTGAATTGTTTTTAAATGTATATCAGAGTGAATACTTCTCAGATTCCAAATAAGTGTCATTAGTCTTATCTAGCTGAAATCAAGATATAGCAACACAGAAAACGTAAATTCTAAAACTAAAGCAATACTTTAAATTTTTCTTATAGTAACTTATTATGATTCCTTCTCCTTTCCTCCTCCTACCCTTGGTGGGAAAAGAAAGAATTATACAAAGTCAACTTGTTGCATACTAGAATAAAGCTGTACCTGACACCTGTTTTTGTAGTTAGAAATCTATTCCTCTGTTACAAGATCAAGGATACCTATTATCTATGAAAAAATATCAGGAAATATAATTGAATCAAGCAAAATTGTGTAGGCTTTCCTCAGGGAATTAGTTTTGATTTTGGTAGCAAGCTCAAAATGGTTTCAGGATCAGTAGCTAAACCTCTCCTGAAATAATTCCCCAATGCACAGAAAGTCACACAATTTTGTTACCAATTGTGGTCAAGGAATTTCTCCAAATTATCACATACGTTTCATTACCTTCAATTAATGACAGCCTGAAAGGAGGGTGAAGTCGACTAAGAAAATGCTAAAATAAATCTTTGTAAAAATTTGACCAAGAAGAATTACCGAGTTTTCATCACCAACATTCAATATCAAATTGTTGAGTTGGCCAAGAAGTTCATTTGGTTTTTTCTATAAGCTCTTACATAAATATCTTGATTGTCATTTATGGGTTAATATCTCAGCATCCACTTCATTCACACTCTCTATCCCAGACTGAGATAAGGACTCACAAGACAAATGAGGTTCTATCTCATCTGTACCACAAAGAAGTGGACTGTGCTATACAAAGGAGCTAGCACAAAATCATTTAAGACTGATGCAACTGTATTCCAAGTGAAACGGATTGAAATAACAGCTTTATAAAATATCAACTAGTTTTTCTCTTAGTTTGGGAGTATCAAGACATACACAAATTCTTCTAGTACTCTCCAGAACTATGGAATCAAAAGCCAACTAATAAACCGAAATTTTGAGATTTTTCTCTATTAAGTAGTGTTATGGATCTGCAGAAAGCCACTTGTTTGCAACTTGTAGCTAATTCTACATTCAAATCTAGGCAGCCTTGGGAATTTGGGATCGGCATGTACACACTGCTGTATTTGCAGCAGATAACAAAGACCTACCGTATAGTACAAGGAACTCTATTCGATACTCTTTAATAACCTAAATGGGAAAATAATTCGGAAAATGATATATGAATATGTATAACTGAATCACTTTGCTGTACACCTGAAACTAACACAGTACTGTCGATCAACTATGCATGTGTCCATGCACGTGTTCTCAATCATGTCCAGCTCTCTGCAGCCCCAGGGACTGTAGTCTGACAGGCTCCTCTGTCCATGGGATTCTCCAGGCAAGAACACTGGAGTGGCTTGCCATTTCCTCCTCCAGGGGATCTTCCCAAACCAGGGATCAAATCCATGCCTCTCAGTCTCTTCCATCTCCTGCGTTGGCAGGCAGATTCTTTACCACTGCACCACCTGGAAAGCCCATCAGTCAAACTATAATACAAAGTAAAAAAAAAAAAAAAAAAACTTTAATAAAAATAAATTTTTAAAAAGGAAAAATGAAGAAAACATTTGAAAACCAACCAACCAACAAACAAGCAAACAAACAAAAAAAACGAATCTAATCAGTCTGGCTCATATCCTTGACCACATCCCTGACAGCAGTAGTAACATAGATACAGTCATCCCTCAGTATTCAAATATTCAGACTCACAAAAAGGGAGAGATGTCCGAACTATGCCATTTTATTTTGTATTATTACTTTACNCCAACCAACCAACAAACAAGCAAACAAACAAAAAAAACGAATCTAATCAGTCTGGCTCATATCCTTGACCACATCCCTGACAGCAGTAGTAACATAGATACAGTCATCCCTCAGTATTCAAATATTCAGACTCACAAAAAGGGAGAGATGTCCGAACTATGCCATTTTATTTTGTATTATTACTTTACAATATTGTATTGGTGTTGCCAATACATTGACATGAATCCACCACAGGTGTACATGTTTCCACATCCTAAACCCTCCTCCCACTTTCCTCCCCATATCATCCCTCTGGGTCATCCCAGTGTGCCAGCCCCAAGCATCCTGTATCATGCATCAAACCTAGACTGGCGATTCATTTCACATATGATAGTATACATGTTTCAATGCCATTCTCCCAAATCATCCCACCCTCTCCCTCTCCCACAGAGTCCAAAAGACTGTTCTATACATCTGTGTCTTTTTTGCTGTCTCACGTATAGGGTTATCATTACCATCTTTCTAAATTCCATTTATATGTGTTATTATACGGTATTGGTGTTTTCGTTTCTGGCTTACTTCACTCTGTATAATAGGCTCCAGTTTCATCCACCTCATTAGAACTGATTCAAATGCATTATTTTTAATGGCTGAGTAATACTCCATTGTGTATATGTACCACAGCTTTCTTATCCATTCATCTGCTGATGGACGTCTAGGTTGCTTCCATGTCCTGGCTATTATAAACAGTGCCGTGATAAACATTGGGGTACACGTGTCTCTTTCAATTCTGGTTTCCTTGCTGTGTATGCCCAGAAGTGGGATTGCTGGGTCACAAGGCAGTTCTATTTCCAGCTTTTTAAGGAATCTCCACACTGTTCTCTATAGTGGCTGTACTAGTTTGCATTCCCACCAACAGTGTAAGAGAGTTTCCTTTTCTCCACATCCTCTCCAACATTTATTGCTTGTAGACTTTTGGATCATAGCCATTCTGACTGGTGTGAAATGGTACCTCATTGTGGTTTTGATTTGCATTTCTCTGATAATGAGTGATGTTGGGCATCTCTCCATGTGTTTGTTACCCATCCATATGTCTTCTTTGGAGAGATGTCTATTTAGTTCTTTGGCCCATTTTTTGATTAGGTCATTTATTTTTCTGGAATTGAGCTTCAGGAGTTGCTTGTATATTTTTGAGATTAGTTGTTTGTCAGTTGCTTCATTTGCTGTTATTTTCTCCCATTCTGAAGGCTGTCTTTTCACCTTGCTTATAGTTTCCTTTGTTGTGCAGAAGCTTTTAATTTTAATTAGATCCCATTTGTTTATTTTTGCTTTTATTTCCAATATTCTGGGAGGTGGGTCATAGAGGATCCTGCTGTGATGTATGTTGGAGAGTGTTTTGCCTATGTTCTCCTCTAGGGGTTTTATAGTTTCTGGTCTTACATTTAAATCTTTGATCCACTTTGAGTTTATTTTGTGTATGGTGTTAGAAAGTGTTCTAGTTTCATTCTTTTACATGTGGTTGAGCAGTTTTCCCAGCACCACTTGTTATAGAGATTGTCTTTTCTCCACTGTATATTCTTGCCTCCTTTGTCGAAGACAAGGTGTCCATAGGTGTGTGAATTTATCTCTGGGCTTTCTATTTTCTATTGCCATTTTCAATGTTCCATTGATCTCTATTTCTGTCTTTGTGCCAGTACCATTCGATTTTGATGACTGTGGCTTTGTAGTAGAGCCTGAAGTCAGGCAGGTTGNCCTCCTTTGTCGAAGACAAGGTGTCCATAGGTGTGTGAATTTATCTCTGGGCTTTCTATTTTCTATTGCCATTTTCAATGTTCCATTGATCTCTATTTCTGTCTTTGTGCCAGTACCATTCGATTTTGATGACTGTGGCTTTGTAGTAGAGCCTGAAGTCAGGCAGGTTGATTCCTCCAGTTCCATTCTTCTTTCTCAAGATGGCTTTGGCTATTCGAGGTTTTATGTATTTCCATACAAATTGTGAAATTATTGGTTCCCCTCCTCCTCCTAAGTCACATCAGTCGTGTCTGACTCTGTGCGACCCCATAGACAATGGCTCACCAGGCTAGCTCTGTGAAAAATACCGTTGGTAGCTTGATAGGGATGCAATCCTTAGAATCTATAAGTTGCTTTGGGTAGTATACTCATTTTCATGATATTGATTCTTCCAATCCATGAACATGGTATATTTCTCCATCTATTAGTGTCCTCTTTGATTTCTTTCACCAGTGTTTTATAGTTTTCTATATATATGTCTTTAGTTTCTTTAGGTAGATATATTCTTAAGTATTTTATNTTATCCTGTTCCTTTACCTGCTGGGTATTTCTCTGCCTCTTCATCTTGTTTATACTGCTGTGTTTGGGGTGGCCTTTCCATATTCTGGCAGTTTGTGGGGTTCTCTTTATTGTGAAGTTTCCTCGCTGTGGGTGGGGTTGGATGGGTGGTTTGTCAAGGTTTCATGGTTAGGGAAGCTTGTGTTGGTGTTCTGGTGGGTGGAGCTGGATTTTTTTTCTCTCTGCCAATGAAGTGTCCAGTAATGAGTTATGAGCTGTCAATGGGTTAGGAGTGACTTTGGGCAGCCTGTATATCGAAGCTCAGGGCTATGTTCCTGTGTTGCTAGAGAATTTGTGTGGTATGTCTTTCTCTGGAACTTGTTGGCTCTTGGGTGNTGGTGTTCTGGTGGGTGGAGCTGGATTTTTTTTCTCTCTGCCAATGAAGTGTCCAGTAATGAGTTATGAGCTGTCAATGGGTTAGGAGTGACTTTGGGCAGCCTGTATATCGAAGCTCAGGGCTATGTTCCTGTGTTGCTAGAGAATTTGTGTGGTATGTCTTTCTCTGGAACTTGTTGGCTCTTGGGTGGTGCTTGGTTTCAGTGTAGGTATGGAGGCATTTGATGAGCTCTTATCGATTAATGTTCCTTGGAGTCAGGAGTTCTCTGGTGTTCTCAAGATTTGGACTTAAGCCTCCTGCCTCTGGTTTTCATTCTTATTCTTACAGTAGCCTCAAGATTTCTCCATCTATACAGCACTGATGATAAAACATCTAGGTTAAAGATGAAATGATTCTCCACAGTGAGGGGCATCCACAGAGGTTCACAAGAGTTACATGGAGAAGAGAAGAGGGAGGAGGGAGATAGAGGTGACCAGGAGGAGAAGAGGGGGAATCAAAAGGGGAGAGAACAAGCTAGCCAGTAATCACCTCCCTGTGTGTTCTCCACAGTCTGGAACCCTCAGAGATGTTCAAGGAGTTACACAGAGAAGAGAAGAGGAAGGAAGGGGACAGAGGTGGCCAGGAGGATAAAGGGGAGAATCAAAAGGAGAGAGACAGATCCAGCCAGCAATCAGTTCCCTAAGTGTTCTCCACAGTCCAGAACACACAAAAAGATTCACAGAGTTGGGTAGAGAAGAGAATGGGGAGGGTAACCTGGTGGAGAAAAAGGAGAGTCCAAAGCAGGAGAGAGCAGTCAAGCCAAGTAAAAATGAGTACTGAAGATTGGGTTCTTAAAGGTACAAAATTGATAACAAATACCAAAAAGCAAAGATTAAAAATCTAGAGTAGAGGTTGGATTCTGAAAAATACAATATTAAAGAAAAAAAAGTCACGAAAATTATAAAATATACATATATATGAAGTTTGCTTTAAAAAATAAGAGCTTTTTTGCAAAGTCATAGTAGGTTATAAAAATGAAAATAAAAGGAGTAATAGAGGACTTAAAATTTAATTTTTTTTTTAATTTAAAGAATGATAATAGTAAAAATATATCTAGGACTTTCTCTTTGTTGTGGACAGTGTGGGGTCATTTCATTTTCAGATAGTTCCTTGATCTGGCTTATACTTCTCAAGATCTATAGGCCCCTTCCTATGTAGTCGGTGCTAACTACAGGGTTTTAATCTATTGCACCTGTCACTTCCAAAGCAGTTCCCTCTGATTTAGCTTCTTCTGTTTGCTGGTCTCATCAGTGTCTAATTTCCACCCTGACACAAGGGGGCAGTGGTGAACACTTCTTTAGGCTTACTTCAGTCGTGCTGTGGGGAGGGAGGAACACTGAAAACCAATAACACTGGCATGTGCTCGCAGTGTCTCGGCCACACTGGGTTTGCCCCCACTCACAGCGTGTGTGCTTTCCCAGTCTACACTGCTTAGGCTCTAGGCTGCTCTGCTGGGAACTGTCTGAGGCCAGCCGTGGGTTGTGTGCACTTCCCAGATCTAAGCTTCTCAGGTTCAGGTACTCAGGTACTCCTCAAAGGCGCAGACTCGGTCGGGCCTGCGTTTTGTGCCCTTCCCAGGTCCAACCAGCTCAGGTGACCAGGTGTTTGGTGAGTGCAGTTGCTGCAACTTATTGCCTCCCCTGTCCTTGCTGCTCTGTTTTCTGGGTGTACAACTGGCACACCTTCTCAGGCAGATGTTGACCATCCAGAATCTCAAGAAGTCTTGGTTAGCAATTAAGCCTACTTGCAGTTTGATATAGGATGCCTCTCTGGGGCCGCAATTGCCCCTTTCTGGCTCTGGCTGCCCTCGCCTGCCTGTCTCTGGTGGGGGATGGGCCGGTCTGCAGCTGGCTAGCTCTAGTCAGTCCTTTGTTCTGTGAGCGGGCCTGGTGGTGTCTTAGGCGGTGTCTTTTGTGGGTTAGCTATCCCACAGTCTGCTTTGCTATCTCAAGTTAGTTCCCTTAGATTGCCCTCGGGGCATTCAGGCCCGGTCCTTACTCTAAGTAATGCAGCCCACGTCTCCCTGCCCAGCGCCCAGTCCCAGCTTGCTGGACGCAGATGCGGGCATCTGCACTGCTTCTCTGCTAGGAGATACCGTTGGGC
Organism: Neotragus moschatus; assembly: GCA_006410615.1. Classification (NCBI taxonomy): domain Eukaryota; kingdom Metazoa; phylum Chordata; class Mammalia; order Artiodactyla; family Bovidae; genus Neotragus; species Neotragus moschatus. Next base: position 2,330,881 of record SJYA01000280.1, read on the forward strand.
ACGTAATCTGTGAATTTTAATTATTTATTTAGTTTTCCTCCCAGTTATGTTGCCCTCTGAGGTTCCAAGGCTCGCCACAGACTCACCAGTGAGAGTGTTTCCTGGTGTTTGAAAGTGAAAGTGAACTCGTTCAGTCGTGTGCGACTCTTAGCGATCCCATGGACTACAGCCTACCAGGCTCCTCCGTCCATGGGATTTTCCAGGCAAGAGTACTGGAGTGGGGTGCCATTGCCTTCTCCAATAGATATATGGCATTAAATGTCGCTCACCCAAAGCCAAAGATTTAAATAGTAGGCTTCTTACATGGTTGATCTCTAGCCCAGTTCCTAATTTTAAATTATTTCTTCCCATGGCAACTTCCTGTCATCTATGCCGGTGTTCCCCAGATCTGGCTGATCAGAACAGCCAGGATGTTTGTAAAAACACAGGTCTCTGCTTCCCTAGAACTGATAATTCAGAATCTCTGGGATGGGGATGTAGAATCTGGTAATTCTGGTTGCCAGTTACATATGGTGACCAAGGGTCCGGGCTAAGGCACACAGCACCTTCATTGAACAATGCCTTTATTGTCTCAGACTTTCAAACTGTTTCTCCTGAGGGTAAGAGACAAAGGAAGGGAGCTCCAGTTCAGGGCGTCCTTCTGAATTTTTCCTGAAAAATTCACAAAATTAAAAATATATACATGTGTTGAGATGCACCAGAACTATCACAAGGCATGAACAAACCTCTGCAAATCCAGTCTTTTCGCTGATAAATACCTTTTCCACTGGGCAATAACATAAGAAGTCATGTTAGGCACAGACTCCTGCCTTAATATTGAGGACCTTTAGGATCCTGGTGTTTGGAAACCTCTTTTTTTTTAAGACTCCCTTCCAGGGATAGATCTCTGTCCCTACCTCTTTTGTCTCTCTTTTTATCTTTTATATTTTTTTCTTACCTCCTTCCAAAGACAATGGGCTGCTTTTCTGGGTGAATGCCCTCTGCCAGCATTCAGAAGTTGTTTTGTGGAATTAACTCAGCATTCAAAGGTTCTTTTGATGAATTTGTGGGGGAGAAAGTGGTCTCCTCTTCCTATTCCTCCACCATCTTAGGACCACCTCTCCGAACTATGCCATTTTAAAAGGGATCTGAACGTCCATGGATTTTGGTATCCTTTGGGATCCTGGGCTGAATTGTCTACATACATTTGGGAAAGACTGTATTCATTTTGGGAATGAATTTAAGAGATTATCTAGTCCAATGCACAAATAGATGTTTAATATGCTCAATTTCACCCCTGACAGTGTATGAAATCTCCTAGCACTAAGGATAGGGAAGTATTTCAGAAGCAGAAGGAATATGTCAGGTCTTCTTCCTGTGTGACAAATTAAAATACTTTAAATACACTCCTTAGACAGTTCTGCGATATGATTTCCAAGTTTGAAGAATTGCTCCTTTCATTTGCTATTCCATAATCATCTTTTCTATCAAGAGAATGAAAAGAAAGAAGAAAAAGGATTACATCCACAAGAAACAAAATAATAAAAGTAATTAAGTGAACTATAAATCATTATTTTCTAGGACATCTCTCTAGCTTGGGAAAATAAAAGAAACTGAAAATTTTTTCAGAGAAAATTATAGCAACTGCATAGATTGATATTAAACCAGTTATAACATGTCTAATATAATAACCACTTTTCTCACAAAAAATGCTAGTTAGGTTTTCAAAATCATGTCTAAAGTTTCATTTTTATTTGACCCTACCAAAGAATGTCAACTTTCTCAAGATTGAGGTCATCATGGTTTGCAGAAAAATATTGTTATACTCTTCAAAAAATTATTAGCAACGAAAGTAAACAGAAACATCACCAAAATTGTGATTTAAAATATAGATCAACTTGAGACACTCACAGAGTTTTCAGAATCGGTCATAATACCAGCTCCTTTAACTTGTTTTCTCCTAAAAGATAGTGTAGGGAGTCATCACAGTGATCTCTAAGCAAAACTTCTCTCCACATTTACCTAAACATCCTTCAGGGTGATTTGACTTTGAGCACCAAGACTGTCCGGCACAGCAAACAAAGCCATAGTTGGCACAGCTATCTCCCTAGCTCTGGAATGAGATTAGAGATGGAGGAAATATCAACATCTACCAAGGCCAGTGAAAACAACTCTAACCTCTCTTCTACCACCAAACAAACAACCACAGCCACATCTTAAAAGCCACCATCGGGATGACTGATTCGGGTTCCACAGCCTGAAGTGGCTTCTTCCATATCTTAGTCCTGTAATTAGTGGCGGGTGTTCCCTCCAGACACTCAAGAGTTAGAGATTCGGTTTGAATGTTGTTCTGAAGTGTATCCAAATAAGACTGGATTTTTCTTCTGTGTGTGTTCCTCCCTTTTCTCATATGTTTTTCTTTCTCACTCCACCTCCCTCCCATCTATTCAGATTTCTCCTACAAAATCTATATAATATCGCCCTCCAATTCTAGAATTCCCAATTGTCTCATTAGTTCAGTGTTTATGACCTACTGTTTTTAAAATATCTGTTTCTAGAAATAGAAGCTAAATAATAGACTTAATACTGTGTCAAAGAGCATAGCTAACTTGAAAAAGACCCAAGTTCCTTTTAGCCAGAAAATGAATTTCTCATGCCCGTACTTCACAAAGCTTCCTTTTGTTTTAGGAATTTTTCTAAACAGAAAACAATAAAAGCATGAATCAGGGGCTTCCTTGGTGGTCCAGTGTTTAAGAATCCGCTTCACGAAACAGGGCACGCAGGTTTGATCCAGGTCAGGGAACTAAGATTCCACACACCGTGGAGCAACCAAGCTGGCACACTGCAACTAGAGAGTCTGTGCACCACGGTGAAAGATCCCATGGGACTCAGCAAAGACCCCCACATGCTGCATTTAAGGCCCAGTGCGGCCTGAATAAATTAATTACTTTTTAAAAATTGCTTTGAGAAATTACCCCTTCTCTTGTTGTGAGACTACAATTAGGGGCTCAACCTTCTCCTAGCTAAGCAGTGGAGATGTCACTCAAGATTGCCAATAATTCAGAGCGCTCTGGAATGTGAATTTTGAGCAGATAAAGAGACTGAAATTTGTGGTTTACTCTGTAGTTCTTGCTCTGACTTCTGAGCCTGTTTCTCCAGACTTTATGTTAAACTGAGAACTTAATAACCCACCACAATCATCTTTGCTTCATGTTAGTCAAAGTCAGTTTCTATTGCATGCAAGCAAAAATCTCAACTGATACTCAACTGAGACCAGTCAGTCATTCTTTGAAAAATAACACCTTGTACTGGATTCATTAAATTGTAGTCACTTCATGGACGGTAACCTCACACTTGCATGATAAACCCTGTTGTTGGTGCTGGAAAACTGAAAGATAAGAAAGATGCTGACTTACTCTTAGTGTGTTTATTCTATAGTTAAGATTATTCTACATGCAACAATTACAATTCCCAGGCACATAGCAAATGCCTAGGGAATGCATTCACTGTCCAAGCAATGACTTTTCTTGTCACCCACCTAGTTTCCCAAGCCTCAGCCTGTAATTCATCTTCAACTTCTCCCCCTTCCTCACCCCACACATCTAATTAGTCACACTTCATTCACTGAGAAAATATTCACTAGCAGATCATGTTGATTGTGTTTATTTTAAATCTCCTGCTTCTTCCCATCGCCAAAGCCTCTCCCTTATTTCAACCCCTCACACTGCAGCAAGTGACCAACTGGCCCTTCTGCCTCTGACTTGGTTCTTGTGATTCATCCTCTCCAAAGATGACAGATTATTTCCTAAAGTGCAAATCCGATCATGGTATGCTCTGCCTGAAACCTGCCATTGTGTTTGGGAGGTTCCAAATGTCTTAGAATGGTATTCACGGTCCTTCAAGGCACTTGAAAACTCTTCTGGAACAAAGTGAACTGTAACTATATGAACAATTGAAAAGGCAAACCCTATCATGGTCTGGCTCTTGCTTATCTCCCCAAATCCATCTCTCACCACCCTGTGCTACAAGCATATTGGGCTCCTCACAGCTGCTTCCAGCAGCGTCATCTCATCTCCTGGCCAAGCAACCAGCTGCTCCTCTGCCTGAAATGCCCTTCCTGCTCCTTGCCCTCATTTCACCTGAGCAGCTCCTACACTCCAACCCTCCTGGCCAAGTGATGCTGATTTTCTTTTGCACCAGCACAGTAGTCACTCTATGCATCCCGCCTACACAAAATGCATGACTCTATAATATCATTTTCTGTTCCTTTGTATGTTTACCCTTCTAGAAGGCAGTTTATATTCCTTGAGTTTGAAACTCTGATTCATCTATGTTTTCACTGCGCTTAGGAGAACACCAAGCACGTGAAAACATTCAATAAATGTTTTATTGACTGACTGAATACACAGAAAATATTTACACGAATAATGCATCCAGTGTTTGTGTACTCGGGTCTTTTACACAGGCCTGAGTAACAGAGAAGTCTTGGATGGAATATGTTTCCATACAGTCTGTTTGTAAACACAAGAACCATCTTTCTACCAAGATGTTGTAGAGTTTCAGGAGTCTCTAAAGATGCCAGTTCTGTACATCAACAACAATCAGATGAAATTTTCCAGATTTATGTAAAATTTCTCAATTCGATTTGTAAAGTCTCAGAGAAACACTGAAAACAGGAGATGTCCATAAACCTCTAGGTTCTGCAGTGAAACACTTCATATAGTAATGCCTCAAGCACACTGGAGTATAAGCCAGTCCAACAGAATTGGTTTTATAGAAGACGAAGATTGCATCAAAGAAGAAATATACATTTGGGGCAATATTGTATAAGTAAATAAATTCAGACAAAAATAATGAAAGTTGTTTAAGAAATGGAAGGATGATAAGCCTATTATGGCAGATATTCTCCTCAGTTCAGTTCAGTTCAGTCTCTCAGTCGTCTCCAACTCTTTGCAACCCCATGAATCGCAGCACGCCACGCCTCCCTGTCCATCACCATCTCCCAGAGTTCACTCAGACTCACGTCCATCGAGTCAGTGATGCCANTCGAATTCGTGTCTTGGTGACCTGGGGAAGCGGCGTCTCCCGTGAATAGGCCGTTCGGGGCCTAACATCTCCTGCTGTCAGAGACCAGACGGAAAACAGCAAGGACAGAAACACAACATTAGAACTGTAAAGTCAAGAGCCTGGGTGCTTCAGGAGCTCCCTACTTAGCATGGATGAAAGACTACCACTTACTGATGTTGAGCTAAGCTGATCAATTAAAATGACTTAGAAGGTATCTTATCTGTTATAGCCAGATTCTCTCGACTCTCTAGAAGAAAACAGAGATAGGATTTAGCATTTTTTTATTTTAGCAGTTTTGTTATTTTACTGCTTCAGATATTCTCCTTAATTAGAGAGAATTCCATGAGTACAGGCATTTCACAAGATAAAGTCCCCTCTCCTCCAAGACCTTATTATCAGGGAATACTCAAGGCTATTTTATAGTTGACAAGAACCTCTTCATTAGAAAGACCATTTTTTGTTTATCAACAGAGGAATGCACAAAGATATGGAACAGACACATAATGCAATATTACTCAGCCACAGAAAAAGAGCAAAACTGAGTCATTTGTAAAGATGTGGATAGACCCAGAGACTATGATAACAGTGAAGAAAGTCAGGGAGAGAAAAGCAAATACTGTGTATTAATGCCAACTCACTGGAAAGGACCCTGATGTTGGGAAAGATCAAGGGCGAGAAAGAGGAGAAAGGGGCAACAAGGATGAGATGGTAGGATGGCATTATCGACTCGATAGACATGAGTCTGAGCAAACTCCAGGAGATGGTGAAGGACAGGGAAGCCTGGCGTGCTATAGCCCATGGAGTTGCAAAGAGTCAGACATGACTGAGCAACTAAACAATATTCAGTTCAGTTCAGTTCAGTCGCTCAGTCGTGTCCTACTCTTTGAGACCCCATGAATTGCAGCACGTCAGGCCTCCTTGTCCCTCACTAACTCCCGGAGTTCACTCAAACTCACGTCCATCGAGTTGGTGATCATATATGAAATCGGGAAAAAAAAATGNATGACTGAGCAACTAAACAATATTCAGTTCAGTTCAGTTCAGTCGCTCAGTCGTGTCCTACTCTTTGAGACCCCATGAATTGCAGCACGTCAGGCCTCCTTGTCCCTCACTAACTCCCGGAGTTCACTCAAACTCACGTCCATCGAGTTGGTGATCATATATGAAATCGGGAAAAAAAAATGGTATAGATAATCTTATTTAAAAAGCAGAAATAGAGACACAGATGTAGAGGGGGGAAAAAAAAAAAAAACATGGGCACTAAGGGGAAAAGCGGATGAATTGGAGGCTTGGGACTGACATATATACACTATTGGCAGTATGCATCAAATAGATACCTAGTGAGAACCTGCTGCAAAGGACAGGGAACTCTACTCAGTGCTCCGTGGTGATCTAAATGGGGAGGAAGTCCAAAAAAGAGGGGGTATGTGTATATGTATAGCTGACTCACTTTGGTCTACAATGGAAACTAACATAGCATCGTGAATCAACTCTAGTTCCATAGAAATAAGCAAGAGAAAACGAGGCCGTCTGTAGACGGGTGGCAAGCACTTCTTTGCTCCCGGTGTCTCCTTCTGCGTGGTGAGTGCTCCAGTGTTGCCATATCCCCAGCTTCCCTCGCCCGCTCACTCATTCCCACACAGCTTATCTAACTGGGAACAGCCTATCTAACTGGCAAATTTGGAAAGAAGACCCAGGCAAGCAGAGCCAGCATCTTCTTCTCTTTTTCCCTTGAGAAATAGCTGCCCACATGTTCTGCTTTCCTTCTCTGTGGGCCAGCTCTGTTCTCATGGGAGAACCTGCCCAGTCAAGCACGGGAGACAAGTTAAGTGAGTTTGTACACATCTGGGGCTCTTCGTTAAGAAACCCGCATTCTCCCAGATACAAAGCACGTTCTTTCATCTCAGTTTTACCTGTAATAAGGGTGATTTTTTTTTTTTTTGGTTTGTTCTCCACCTATTGACTCATTTATTGTATTTCTTAACTGATGAAGAATCTGAATGGGTAGGTACAATTGATCACATTCCCCAAATCACCTCAAAATATTCTACAATAAATTCTACAGTATTTATTTAAACGTACTTGTCATCAACATTGGTGATAGGCTTTTTTACACTGTTGTTTACTACAATTACTGCTTTCATAAGCAGCGAGAGTAATACATTTTTGTCAGTTATTAGGATGCGTAACCACTGCAATTTTTTCATAGAGAAAATTGCATATATTTGTTTCATTTCATTTATTTGGCTGCTTCGGATCTCAGTCGTGGTGTGCAGGTTCCTTACTGCAGTGAGTGAGTTTCTCTAGTTGCGGCACACAGGTTTCTCTCTAGCTGTGGTGTGCATGCAGGCTTAGTTGCCCAGCGCCACTTGAGGTCTTAATCGAATCCATGTCCCCTGCACTGGAAGGTGGATCCTTAACCACTGGACCACCAGCAAAGTCCCTCACAGAAAATTTTATTAGCAATCTGCAATAAAAGAGTCAGTATACCTGCATGATATTCTTAATATTCTTGTGCTAAGACTTGATTGTTTGCACAGAGACAAAAACAACAATATAAAAGCAAAAAAATAAAAATCATCCTGAAGATAACCTTTTCTATAACTCATAGACATGCAATGATGTATAAACTGGGATTTGGATAAGATCTGTCCATTTGGAGTTTACAGTAAATGGATGACTCCAAAGAAAATCAAATTAGTGTACTGATGATAAAAATAAAAAACACTAGACTTAAAAGCTGAAAAATAATGAATTAAACATATACAGCTACAATGCAAATCAATTTTAAATGTTTTATGTTGGGCTGGAAATAGAAACCATTCTTTAGTACCTTTACTGATTATTATCTATGAATTGTTAAGACAATTTATGCACTCAAACAGAAAACAAGACTCTACCATCTCTTTCTCTCTCTCTCTCTCTCTCTTTTTTTTTCTCATTAAATTACATTTACTTTAAGGTCACATAATGACTATCTGCTTTTTAGTGCCACCTTTTGGGTGGTCTTGTTATTACATAACATCAAAATTAAAAAACTCTGGAAGTTAAGTTTGTGTGTATGTCCATTAATCAGTAACATATTAAGTGTACACCTTTAGTTTTTCACCCTAACTGTAGAGTGTTAGAACTGAATAGAAACTTTAATCACTTATATTATGTAATAAAATAGGACTCATAATGTTTCCTTATTACAGATTTAGAATCATGAGGTTCAACCCCTGTTACTCCCATTCACTATATCCTTGTCTCTCAGCACTCATCTTCATATGAAGTTTGATAGAAAGTATGCCTGCTCTTTTCTTTTTAGGAAAAATGCTTATAGAAGCTACACCATTCGTTGACACAGCCAGAGACAGCAGCTTTTCTGAGGCTTCATGATTTGCAAGTGTGGAACTAAAATCAAACCCAGGTCTCATACTTCTAAATTTCATCAATTGCATTTACCCACTTCAAAGAAACTTGTGGCTCTAACAAAAGTCCTCTGCTACTCCTATCTTGATAAAGCGGGTTAAACTCTAGGTGAGCTGAGAAATCTGCTCTCAAAATTCCACAACAAAAAAAACAGAATTGCTCACTCACATCTGGTTATTTTTAAAGTTACAGTTTTGAATTTGACCAATAGCAAAGATCTCTCTGCTTTAGGTTAGAACCAGAAAACATCATCTGCTGGGACCAAGCACACGCCACTGACTCACACAAGTCATTCATTAGAGTCTACTTAGCATGTCATCCACCCATTCATCTAGATTCCCAAAGTCCTGTTCCTGTAACTAATTAGATCATTGAAATATAAGAGACTTAAAATATTAATTTAGTTGACATAAAAACATTTAACAAGTTTAAAACATAATTTTCAGCCTTCAGGACAATAAAAACATCATTTCCTTAAGCATGACCTTAGAGATTTTTTGTAAAACCATAGTAGTTCACCACTGAAATTTAACCACCACATGTCTTATGCAAGCCATTTGTTTACATTTGACTCCTAAAAAAAAAACTCTGCTACAAGTGAATTTGTATCATTTAAATTATTATGACTATAAAAACAAAATTAGCTTAAACCTTTTTCTTTCCAGACAAATTAAACTCTGTGCCCAACTATGATAATCAGATCATGTCATGTGCCAGTCACATTTTCTCTTTCTGCTCTTTGCTGTTGACTTCTGTTCTATTCTGATTTTATTCCAAATTATATTTCTTTATGTTATTTTTTTATTTTACAAATTGTCTTAAATCTGGTTGGATATAGCTCAAGCACCAAAATGTAGGAGTTAATTCAGGAATTCCTGCAAAGAGGTTGTGGTTGCTGGACCTAGTATTAGACAGGAGCAGTGTGGAAGAGTTAGCTGTCCATGAGACTTCCAAGATTTCACAGGTCTTAGCTGAGGCCACTGATAATCATTGCCCAGGAGAGGTGCCGAAGACAACATATGCATCAAGCATGTTGAAATGCTATTCCCAATAGCTAAGACATGGAAACAACATAAGTGTTCATCAACAGAAGAAAGGATACAGCAGATATGGTACATATATATATACAATGGAATATTACTCAGCCATAAAAAGGATGGGAGACTGCTACTTATAGCAACGTGGGTGAATCTAGAGACTATCATACTAACTGAAGTAAGCTGTACAGAGACAAGTATTATATGATATCACTTATACAGTTAAATCCTAAAAAATGATACAAACGAACTTGTTTATAAAACAGAAACAGACTCACAGACATAGAAAACAAATGTGTGGTTGCCAAAGGAGAAAGGTTGGGGAGGGAGTGATAAATTAGGAGCTTGGGGTTAGCATAAACATGCCACTATGCATGGGCTTCCCTGGTGGCTCGGTGATAAGGAACTCACCTGCCAATGCAGGAGACATGACAACCCACTCCAGTATTCTTGCCTGAGAAATCCCAAGGAAAGGAGCCTGGCGGGCTACAGTCGATGGGGTCTCAAGAGTCAGACACAACTTCGTGACTAGATAACAACAACAACAAAACAACCAATATGTATAAAATGGATAAACAACAAGGATTTCCTCTATAACACAGAAAATGGCATTCAATACCTTGTAATAACCTATGATGGAAAAGAATATCAAAAAATGCATACATATATGTATAACTGAATCACTTTGCTATACACCTGCAGCTAACACAATATTGTAAGTCAACTATAGTTAAGAAAATGTTTAATATGATGATATAGCTTCCCAAGTGGCACAGTGGGAAAGAATCTGCTTGTCAATGAGGCAGACACGAGTTTGATCCCTAGGCCAGGAAGATCCCCTGGAGAAAGAAATGGCTACCCACTCCAGTATTCTTGCATAGGAAGTCCTGTGGCTAAAGGAGCCTGATGGGCTATAGTCCTTGAGGTCACAGAGTCGGACATGACTAAGCACACATGCACACACTATGCTGATATAACAGGCAGGAATACTTGCAGTAAGATAATGACCAGAGCGAAATGTTCTTAAGAGAAAGCTCATGAAGCTTCCTGAAAAGCTGGATTAGCAGGAGTTTATCAAAGCAAAATAGTGTGTCTTATTGGAAATGGTCATGTACTTAGGATTCATTACACTGAACTACAGACTTGGCCCATCAGAGCGGGAGATAGTGTTTGATAGAGCCCAGTGCTTCTCTTCTGAATGGATAGACATTCTGAGAACACTGCTTCAGTATGAGAAAGAAGTAATTGAAGTAAAGGAATAGTATGAATTTCTGTGTGTGTGTGTGTTAGTCACTCAGCTGTGTCCAACTCTGCAACCCCATGGACTTAGTTCATCAGGCTCCTCTGTCCATGGAATTCTCCAGGCAAGAATACTGGAGTGGGTTGCCATGTGCTTCTCCAGGGAATATTCCCAACTCGGGGACTGAACCCTGGTCTCCTGCATTGCAGGCAGATTCTTTACCATCTGAGACACCAGAGAAGCCCATGAATCTTTAATTAATTAATTCCATGCAAGAGAACAGAATTACATCATGTTCATTAAGATTCTTTTGCCTTTAGGATTATTTGTACTTGAGCCACATGGTGCAATGAACACAAATTTGTTTCAAAAGTTTTGTCTTCTGGAAATGTAGTTTGTCCACTTCAGGATTGTACATTGACAAAAGTTAGAGACAATCAGTGATATACTAACATTTCACTCCATAGGATGGCAAGAGCTCTGCTTGTGAATCAATATAAATGTCCAAAATGTAGGGAAAGCCTCACAACTTTTCAGAGTTCTATTTGCTTTAAGTTCAGTGTAGTATTAATTTTGAAAATAAACACACATTTAAATCGCACAAATCTAACTACCCTCTATTTTTTGGTACATAAAGAAATTATTAATACCAATAGTAGAACAGAAATACATCTGTGATAAAATTATTTTTCTTTCCTGTTTGCAAATGCTACAAATCAGTTTATTGTTTATACTTAAATAGAATCTTTATTCAGTTTTGAAACACCCTTATGCACTTGTCTACACAGCATATCAGACAAATCTATTATGTTTGTTTGATCTTTCACAGACAGGGAAATGTAGCCTCAGAAGTTACTTGATTTTTCCCAAGATCATTTAAATCTGACTTGCTTGTTAAACTTTAAGAAATCATGCTAAATTATACGCTGTTTTTATATTTTACATATACCTTTGTTAAAACCCCCAAATACCAAAAGTTACCTGTACCACTCATTTGGACCCAAATAGGGGACCTAGTTGACACTTAGGGAACTTTATCTTGACTATATAACTGGGCTCACCTAAAATATTATCCATCAAAGATAGATTTCTATCTTCCATATTCAATTATATATTCTGTATTACTTAAATATTTATGTTATGTGACATCTAATTACAAAGTTACATTAAATGTCAACCGTTTTCCAGGAAAAACATTTTTTTAAGTCTTGATGTGGTTTAGTAGTTAAGTAGTGTCCAACTCTTGTGATCCCATGGACTGTAGTCCACCAAGCTCCTCTGTCCATGGATTTTCCAGTGAAGAATACTGGAATGGGTTGCCATTTCCTTCTCCGGGGGAATCTTTCTGACCCAGGGATCAAACCCTGGTCTCCTACCCTGCAGGCAGATTCTTTAAGTCCAAGGAATTCCCTTTAAGTCTTAGTTTAAAACAAAAAAAAAATGCATATTCATTATTGCATACTATGTAGGATAAGTTTATGCAATAGAAAAATCTCTAGTTGAAGGTTACCATTAAGTGATAATATTAAATAATTCACCTAGAGATTGAATTTCTTGAAATGTATGGGATTTCTCCTTTTAAGTAAAAAAAAAAAAAACTAATAAAATTCAATATATATTAGTTAAGTGGAATTAAGTTTTTAGTTAACAATAACATAACATTATTTTCAAATAAACTTTTCATTTTAAATAGTTTCAGATTTTATAGAAATTTTTCAGAAGAGTTGCAAAGAAAACACAGAGTTCCCATATACTCTTCACTTAGATTTCCCTAGTGTTACCTCTTACACAACTATGGTTTAATTCTTGAAAAGCGAAAGTGGAAGTAACTCAGTTGTGTCCAACTCTTTGCGACCCTGAATTCTTCAGGCCAGAACACTGGAGTGGGTAGCCTTTCCCTTCTCCAGAGGATTTTCCCAACCCAGGGATGGAACTCAGTCTCCCGCATTGCAGGTGGATTCTTTACCAGCTGAGCCACAAGGGAAGCCCAAGAATACTGGAGTGAGTAGCCTATCCTTCTCCAGGTTTAATTCTTATAGCTAATNGAGTTGACTCATTGGAGAAGACGCTGATGCTGGGAGGGATTGGGGGCAGGAGGACAAGGGGATGACAGAGGATGAGATGGCTGGATGGCATCACTGACTCGATGGGCGTGAGTCTGAGTGAACTCTGGGAGTTGGTGATGGACAGGGAGGCCTGGCGTGCTGCGATTCATGGGGTCACAAAGTCGGACATGACTGAGCGACTGAACTGAACTGAATCTGGTGTAATGGAAGAAATGGTCTGCTTCTACTTCCTGTATCCTATCAGAAGTTCTCCATATTCATTTTTGTTATCAGATTTCTCCTTTTACCAGGATGTCAATTTATATATGCCATTTATAAATGTCCCTCTTTTCTTCCACACAAATCTAGAATCAATTTTTCAAGTCTAATAAACTGTTGAGATTTTTATTTTAGTTGCTTTTTGTTTATATTAATAGATTAATTCAATTACTAACTGCTTTTTTAAAATGTGCCTTTAAATCTATGAATGTATTATAATCTCTTCATTTACTGAGATCTTGTTTAATGTCTTTTACCAATGTCCTTTAACCAGGACTTCTAGGGTAGCTGCCTACAATGTGAGAGACCTGGGTTCGGTCTCTGGATTGGGAAGGTCTCCTGGAGAAGGCAATGGCAACCCACTCCAGTATTCTTGCCTGGAAAATCCCATGGGCAGAGGAGCCTGGTAGGCTACAGTTTATGGGGTTGCAGAGTCGGACACAACTGAACGACTTCACTTTCACTTTTACCAAAGCTTTACATCTTTAGAAGACTCATGTGTATCTGTTATGAGATTTATTCCTACAAATATTTTGTTTCCGATATATTATAATGGCATATTTTGACTTCATTTTCTAAATGTTTATTAGTAGAATATAGAAATATAAATGAGTTTGTGTATTAATTTTACGTGCAAAAACGTGTTATATTTTCCTATTAATGCAAACGACTTATAAATTAACTTGATTTCTCTAATGATGATCGTATAGTTTGCATATAATCGTATTCTTTCTATAGTCCCCCGAAGAAAGTTTTTTTAAAGTGGGGATATCTGTTAGTTCAGATATGGAATATTTCCAAATTTCTTCACTAAGTATAATTTTGCTGTAGAATTTTCATAGAAACCTTTAATCAGATCACAAAGTTTCTTCTGTCCTTGGTGTCCTAAAACAATGAATGGATGCTAAATTTTACTATCTTCCTATATCTTTGATACAACTGTCAAATTTTCTCCTTAAAATTCTTTATGCAGTAAATTATATTCCTTGATTTTCTTGTATTAAATCTCTGTTGCATTTCTGAGTTAAACTACCTGACCAAGGGGTATTTATCTTCTTTTTAATACATTGCTCAGTTAGGTTCACTATTTGAGTAAAAAGTTTTACACCAGCACAGGGATGATCCAGAGAGTTGATATGAGGTGGGAGGTGGGGGGGGGGGGGTTCAAGATTGGGAAATCATGTGCACCTGAGATGGAAAAAATTAAAAAAATAATAAAAATTAAAAAAAAAGTTTTGCACCAATGTCATGCCTAAGGTGGCCTGAGATCTTCCTCTTCACTCTTTTTGGGGGCATTTGGTAACAAATTTATGCTATTCTCATATAAGAAGCTGGAATGTTCTCCCTTTTTATATATACTTCAGAATCATTGATGTTGATATTGAAGTTGTTGATTGATTCCATAGGAAAAACTTCTATTTGAGACTATGTTCCTTCTTCCTAAAGGAAGGAGGAACATATTTTCAGTGTTCTTTAGTGTCTATTGTAGGCAAACTATTTCAGGTTTTATCTTGCAAGGCTATTATCTTGCTTCCATTTTGGTCATTTTCTAGCATACAATTCTTCACTGTCAGGAATCTTCTCTCAGAATGTGTATTAAATATACCATTTCACTTTCTTCAAGCCTTTATTGTTAATGTGGGGACATCATCTCTCACCAACTGTTGTCATTCCCTAAATGTAACTATACATACTGCTTTCTGGGGTTTTAAGTTTTCTATTTATCTTTGGTCATCTGAAATTTTACTGTTATGTTTGGGCGTGAATTTCTTCCTTTTAAGCTTATGCCACCTTCCATTTTTCTTTATTTTCTCTAGTTTCCATTTTATGTGTGTATGTGTGTGTGTGTCTGTGTTTGCTCAGTTGTGTCCAACTGTTTGTGACCCTATATACTGAAGCCCACAGGACTCCTCTGTCCATAGAATTTTCCAGGCAAGAATACTGGAGTGTGCAGCCATGTCCTTCTCCAAAGGATCTTCCCAACCCAGGAACTGAACTCGTATCTCTTGTGTCTCCTGTATTGGCAGGCAGATTCTTTACCACCGTGCCACCTGGAAAGCCCTTTCATACTATGATCTCTGTTATATTCTGAAAATTTCCTCTTATCTCTCTCCAGTTCACAAATTTGCTTTTTACCTTTGTCTAATCTACTAACAAACCCATTTTGTTCAGATTTTGTGTTTGGTTATTTTTATAGACTCATTTTTGAAATTTATTTTCAAAACATTAGATTAGATTTGTGTCTTATTCCAATAATTAATATTGTTGCAGATTTGATTCTGGCTTTATTTTTTTTTTTCCTGCTGGCTCTCACTCTACATGGCTTGCTTATTTTGTTCTGTTTTTTCTTTATTTTTGTTTTACTGTGAGCTCATATTACTATAGATATTATTTGAGCCCTGAGCTACAGTGATTTTTATGAGAGAGGGCTTTTGTCTGGTCCTGCTAGGTCCCAAGGGCACTGCTAACCAAGGACCAGTTTGCCCTGAATACTTGTATCCTGAATATTGAGACCACCCAGGAAATATGAATTCAGTCCATAAAACTGAAATCAGATGGCTTGTGGTCATAATGTCTAAAAGAAAGCTTTTCATTCCCCTCCATACAGTATCAGATTCAAGAGAGACTATTATTCTTCTCCTTTCTTGAGAGGTGAACGTATGGGATGTGGAAAGATGATTCCCTGTGAACATCTCATCTTGTACAGACCAGAGGTTTATCTGGCTTCCACACTTCCAGACAGTCTCTGAAAACAAACTTCACCTATACAGAAAATTCGTTCAAGGGGAACAGACTAAGTTGTGTTTTCTTCTTTGATTCCTTGGCTTCTAATTCCTTATTTTCCTGTCTGTTCATAGATGCATTCATAAAGATTTTATTTTTAATATTTCCGTCAGTTTTTTAAATTGTTTTCATCAGGAGGATTCTTAAGACAATCTAGTTCGATAGTACTACCTGAAATAGGAATAAAAGCCTATTCATTTTTAAATCCTTTTTTATAAGTTAAAATTTCTCAGTTATCAGTCTTATATAAAAGAGCTCTCACCTATAAAAATTAAATGATAACTTACCAATTGTTTTAAATTTTGAACCACAAAGGAAGATACTTTTTAAAAATCTGCCTCCAAATGATTTCTTCATCATAAAAATTCACTTAAAGAATTTTACTCTCATTTGAATCTCATCATGGGCAAGCATCATTTCCACATTAGTCTTAATAAGTTTCAGTTCAGCTGATTTGAAGTAAACATTTAGTTGCCAAGAATTTCTTTTTCAAGTGGCAAGTGGAGATAAGACAACCCTTACCCTAGAGAAGTTTACACTCCAGTGGGAAAATTATATAAGTAACCAAACAATTACTACTGTTTGATAGGTCACAAAAAGAACTATGGATACAGCAATGAAAATAGAAAAAAGGCACTTGTTAAGACCTCAGCCTATCTCTTTGTATGTGGGGGAAGAGCTGGCATCATCTGGCATTTTTTCACCATGGAGTCGTCATAGGAGAGGAGTATTGAGAGTAAACAGCTTCTCAGGCACACAAGAGAGTCATGGACGTTCTGGGATTCAGGAGGGCAAAATAGAGTAGGTGAAGGTACAGAAACATAAAGCATCATTGTGCATTCAGGAAACAACAAGTAGTCTGGTGCCACGAGGATGTAAACGGCAAGAGGTCTTGTGAGAACTGAGACTACACACATTGTCATGGGCTATGGGAAAGGAGATGGAATTCTGTCTCTAGATGACTCAGAAGCATTGTTTTAAGCTGCAAAGGGACAAAACAAGTCTGTACAGCAGGAATACCATTTTCAAAAGTTTTGGTTCTGTTGACTGTCTTTACCTCCTGACGTTTTGTCCCTGGCTTTAGGGGGGCATTTTAATTTTTTGTTGAACTATGACCATTGTGTGAAGAAGAACAGAAACTGTGGTAACTAGAATGGATTCTCAGAAATGAGTACAGCTCTTCTTTTATCTGGTCCATTTTATGGGGGAATGAGTCAAGCTAGGTTAGCGTTTGTTATTAATACTTCGGAGCACCACAGGCCTTGCACTCCGTGTGATGTCTGGGACGCCAAAAAGTTTTCTCAATTGCTGCTCGATCTTTGAAGTTCAGCAGTCTCCACATGTCTACACCACAGAGGGTTGTCTCTTTTGATCCTCTATTCCTCCCCCAAGCAGTTCTGACCAGAATAAGTCACTGTGCTCACAGTATACTAAAGAAAGACACATCTAACTTAGAGTGGTTTAGTTCAGTTTAGTCGCTCAGTGGTGTCTGACTCTTTGCAACCCCATGGACTGCAGCACGCCAGGCCTCCCTGTCCATCACCAACTCCCGGAGTTTACCCAAACTCATGTCCATTGAGTTGGTAATGCCATCCAACCATCTCATCCTCTGTTGTCTCCTTCTCCTCCTGCCCTCAATCTTTCCCAGCATCAGGGTCTTTTCAAATGAGTCAGTTCTTCACATCAGGTGGCCAAAGGTTTGGAGTTTCAGCTTCAACATCAGTCCTTCCAGTGAACTCCCAGGACCAATCTCCTTTAGGATGGACTGGTTGGATCTCTTTGCAGTCCAAGGGACTCTCAAGATTCCTCCAACACCACAGTTCAAAAGCATCAATTCTTCAATGCTCAGCTTTCTTTGTAGTCCAACTCTCACATCCATACATGACCACTGGAAAAACCATAGCCTTGACTAGATGGACCTTTGTTGGTGAAGTAATGTCTCTGCTTTTGAATATGCTATCTAGGTTGGTCATAACTTTCCTTCCAAGGAGCAAGCATCTTTTAATTTCATGGCTGCAATCACCATCTGCAGTGATTTTGGAGCCCCCCAAAATAAAGTCTGCCACTGTTTCCACTGTTTCCCCATCTATTTCCCATGAAGTGATGGGACTGGATGCCACGATCTTAGTTTTCTGAATGTTGAGCTTTAAGCCAACTTTTTCACTCTCCTCTTTCACTTTCATCAAGAGGCTTCTTAGTTCCTCTTCACTTTCTGCCATAAGGGGGGTGTCATCTGCATATCTGAGGTGATATTTCTCCCAGCAATCTTGATTCCAGCCTGTGCTTTCTCCAGCCCAGCATTTCTCATGATGTACTCTGCATATAAGTCAAATAAGCAGGGTGACAATATACAGCCTGGAGGTACTCCTTTTCCTATTTGGAACCCATCTGTTGTTCCATGTCCAGTTTTAACTGTTGCTTCCTGACCTGCATACAGGTTTCTCAAGGGGCAGGTCAGGTGGTCTGGTATTCCTATCTTTCTCAGAATCTTCCACAGTTAGAGTGGTTAAGAAAGACGATGTTAATATGTTCTTAGAAAGAACAGAGATGTAGATGGACCTAAAGACTGTCATACACAGTAAAGTCAATCAGAAACAGAAAACAAATATTGTATATTAATGCATACGTGTGGAATTTAGGAAAATGGTACAGTTGACCCTATTTGCAAAGCAGAAATAGAAACAGAGACAAAGAGGACAAATGTATGAACACCAAGGGGCGACAGGGAAGTGGGATAAATTGGGAGACTGGGACTGACATATATCCATTGTTACGTATGAAATGGGTAACTGATAGGAACCCATCAGGAACCGCCTGTGGAGCACAGGGAATTCCACTCAGTGCTCTGTGGTGACCCAGATGGAAAGGAAATCCAAAACAAGAGAGAATATATGTATACATACAGTTAATTCATTTCACCCTACAGCAGAAACTAACACAATGTTGCAAAGCAAATACATCCGAATAAAACTTAAAAAAACAAGAACCAGAAATATTGACAACACTAATGACTAAATTCTCTCTTTACTATGAGACCTTGGACAGCTCAATTATAAGCATCTGATAACAATAGGATCTCCTTCACAAGGCTGTTTTGAGGGTAAATAAGCTAATATATGGAAAGTCTTCAGTGTAGTGCAATCAAAATGCTGTCAATAAATGTGAGCTATCAGTATTATTATCATCATCACCATTTACATCCAAATCAATGTTATTCAAGTATTTCTAAATGTGTGTGTATGTCCTATATTTTAAATTATTCATGTATTCAACTCTTTCATTCATCAGAAGAATATGGTTGACTATAATTATTGTTTTAATTCTTTCTGACTACTTCAGGACCTTATGGTGCCTATATGTTAATGCCTTCTTTAGCTTCTACCAGAGAGTGATTGAGGAAGGAAAGTCATGTTGAATAACTGTTTCATTTAAATGGAACTTTTCAATCCTTCAAGAAAACTGCACATTAAAAAATATATTACTCAAAGTGCCAATTCAGATAATATGCTTAAAATAGCAGTATTGTCACAATTTGTAAAAATATCATTTAAGGTATATGTTGATTTCTCTAATATGTATGTGTATAATATCCTACCAGAAATCACAGAACAATTAAATTGTTTTTCACCAGGCACTTCATTTTTCACATAAGCAGGTCCTTCTAATCTGGGAACAGAATGCAAAGGAATCTACTTTTCTTAGGAAGATAAGACTCTCCTCATAGCTGCACTATTTTCAACCACCATTAACAAGAAAAGCAAGAAAACATCTTATTTATTTTATTTTATTTTTCTTATTTCAATCCCTTTAAAAAGAAAAAATCAATCATATATTAAAAAGAAATGCTAAATATTTTAATATTAAATTGAAAGCTTAAGGTATTTTTTGCTTTGTTTTTACAATGCCTCACAGTCATTCCTTACACCAAATAATAACATTTTAGCGTTTCAGTTTTATAGGCATCTCTAACTTTTATTGTTTACAAAAAAAAAGGAAACTGATAAAATTTTTAAATGATGTTAAAGAAAGTTTTTATAGACATGCAGAAGAATGAATTAAACTGTTAAAAACTATTCATTACATTTTTGAAATTAGATTTTAGCATACTTTTTCTTGTTTCCTTAAAGTACAAAATGAATCTAAACTATTTCTCAGTAACAAAGTCTGTAAATATCTGTGAGTTATCATATAGATCCTATGTTGCTTCTATCACAGAATAATGATAATTTAGTAAACTGTACAAAATAAGCTGTACAGAATAAACCAAATGATAAAAATTGAACTGAGAAATCTTTCTTGAAGCATATGGCCCTTTCCATATTTTTGTGTGCCTGCCAGGCTCCCCTTCCATGGAATTCTCCAGGCAAGAATACTGGAGTGGGTTGCCATGCCTTCCTCCAAGAGAGCGTTCCCACCCAGGGATCAAACATAAGTCTCTTGAGTCTCCTGCATTGGCAGGCGGGTTCTTTACCACTAGTGCCACCTAGGGAGCCCTTCCCTTGGACAGGTCAATGGATCCATCCTCTATTCTTTGACCATATTTCCTGTACAGTCCTAAGTACACTCAGGAGAAATTATTTAAATAGAAATAAATTTAAATTTGTAGAAGACACTCAAGAGCAACTATTTAAACAAGCTTTCCTAAGACAGAAGTTTCAGAGCACAGGGTGGACACCACTCAGCCCAGTGCACCAGCTGACACGGTGCGTGCCTAACAAACACGAAACATTAAAGAGGAGAAACAAGAGAATGAAACTCAGGAAGGAGGGGAGGAGAAAGAAGACTGACCAAAAGCCCCAGAGGAAAACCCTGCTACAACTGTTAAAAAGTCATTTCAGTTGGTAGCAAAGTGTCTTCTCCTCGCAATTTTTAACCTATTATATGCCTATTGTGAATACTTAAAGCTTTCAACAGCCATCCGCAGCAAATAACTGTCCTGCAAAAAGCAAGATTGCTGTACTTGATCTAGCTAACAGTGTCACGTGGAAAACTTCAAGAAAGAAAAGAAAAAATACGTAATAAAATCCTAAATTTCAAGATGAATCATTATCTCAAGGGAAGTTTTTATGCACACTCACTTTCTATGTGCAAATTAACTGAACAGAGAGACGTGATCTGACAAGAGCTGATGGCAAAATTTTAATCTTTCTCTGTCTTTCTGGTTCTCATGATCTGAGTTTTCCATTATTGCTAAAATCATCAAATCTGTTCTTAACGAGCTACTTTCCATCATGGCATCTGCACTTAAGACAGGGAATGGGTGACTCACAGACTCAGTTTTCTCTCAAAACCCGTGTCCTTGGATCCCAGCTACTCAAAAATGACATCTGAATTACAAAGCTAATTCATTAAAATTCCTTCCTATTCTTTTAAAAGATTACTACATGGATTTGCTTACTTTTGGCTTATTCTGTATAATGCCACTAGTTCCCTTTGATTTTAGTTCCTAAATTTGCAAGATAAATAAATAAATGATGCTTTACTTGAGCCTTCTGTCTCCCTATAGTATTTCTCATCTTTATGCCCATGTGCTCTCTAGAAGCTTCAGTTGCTGCACAGGTGTTCAGACAGAGCTCTGTGTTTAACATGTGCTTTTCCACAGATCTTGTTATTAATGCTCCCTTGGCTTCACTTGCTTCCTTTTATTTCATCTCTAATTTCTGATGAGAAGTATATATAGCCTGTACAGTTGCCTTGAGTTTGAATGAATGTCAGCTGCTCAGCAAGTTTGGCAAGCATCACATTTTTTTCTTTAAGGTACAAAAGTCGATTTATTCCAGTGTAAAGTTTGCCATATATTTATCCAGTCTTAGCTGAAACTTTCTCTTGTAAGTTTAGGAGGGTTTCTTTTGTTTGTTTTTGGTAAAACTGCAGTACATGAGAAGTGTGTAGGTCACTGTTTGTACATAAGGGCTTGATAAATATTAGGGTTTGGATGGTGTTGAATTCCAGAAAGTGTTATATATACCTACTCAGAATCAGATACACTTTTTATGACTAAGAAGTCATAAAAGTGAAATTTTTATTTTATATTTCCTGCTTCAGTGATACAGTATGGAAATTTTTAATCCATTTTTTGTTTATATATATATATATGATATATATGTGTATGTGTATATACACATGACTTTTTCAGTAATAGAATCCACAAAGTATAGCACTAAATCCTTTTGCAAACTAAAACCCTTTATACCATTATATTCTCCAGCTCTTCTCTAAGCTGAATTATATAAAACATAAATTACATAAAATAACTTTATTTGATTTTTTTTTACCTCATTGTTTTCTGACACTGGGGACAATAATACCATAACCACAGTAGGTTTCTAGAAACAGGAAAAAACAATGTGTCTAATTTTCTAATATAAATTATTTTCTAGTTAAGGAAAAGTTTCACTGAGAAATAACTACCTCACCAACAACTCAACATATAATAAATTGATTGTTCAGCAGAGATATAACATTAACACAAATAAATAGCAATTTGTACACCTACAGTTAATTAATATGTAATTAATTAAAGTGCTAAAATCATCTTAAAATTGATAGAACATTTGGGCTGGAGCTATCCAACCTGTTCATTTTATACATTTAGGAACTCAAGCCCAGAGAGTTTGTGATTCAGGTCACTATCAGATGATTGCCCACCTGAAATTAGTGTCCCTGAGTCTTAACCCAGTTTTCTTTCTTCTATACGTTTGTAGGTTCTGTAATCATATATTTATGCATATTGCATTAAAGGTTGAAAGATCAGATTACCTGACTCCATCAAGTTGTGTGGGCTTGGCCAAATCTGTTAACTTCTCTGTGCTTCAGCTGCTTCATCTGTGATACAGATATACAGATAATGAAACTACATTAGGATAAATCAGTTGACATATGTAAGGTGTATATGGAACATAGTAAACATACAGTGTGCGTGTGTGCCTTGTCATGTCCAGCTCTTTGTGACCCCATGGACTGCAGCGCATCAGGCTCCTCTGTCCATGGGAATCCTGGAGTGGGATTTCCACCTCCTTCCAAGGGATCTTCCCAATCCAGGGATCAAACCTGCATCTCTCACATCTCCTGTATTGACAGACAGATTCTTTACCACTGTACCACCTAAGGTCAAACACACAGTAAATGGATATTATTATTGTCACGATAAATTTCTAGAAAAACATGAATTCAGATGTAATCTCATTCACACCTGGCTGCCTTCTGTTGCCCAGTTCTCTGGAGTTCACTGAATTTTTAATTTAGAAGCAGCATGAAAGAGGAGGCACAGTCTCGCAGGGGAGAGCAGGAAACCACTGCTCAAAAACCTGGGAGTTGAGGCTACAAAGTGAGTTACCTCATGCACCCGCGCGCGCGTGTGCACACACACACACACCACCCTCAGCATTCTCCCAGCCCAGTCTCCCGAGGTCAGATGGACAAATAGAGAGTTTCCTGGAATTGTTCCTGCCAGCTTGGGAAGCTGATAAGAATCATCCCACTGACATTGATTCGTTATGGACAAGTACCTCCAAGTCCTCACATAGGGCAGCTGGGATTGTTCTATTTTGCTTATCACTTCCAGACCCCCAGAATTTCCTGTTAGCTAACTGCATAACAGGCTATATCATTAACCTTAAAGCAACACAATTCTGCATTTTCACAATGGAGTTTTTGTGTGATGGCAAAATTTTCACTACAGTATATTAAACTGTTTTATACTGTCATAAGTCTATCTTAAGCAAATGTAATTTGACAATATTCTTATTATTAGTGCAATGTGTTTGGCTATGAAGGTTTCTGGTTTTTTAACTTAGAAAGTATTTGGAGACCATAATTTGCATGCATATTTTCTTCAAAATTTTCTTGAAGATATACCTGTTAATATACGATATTTATTTTGTCTCTTTCTGATTTATTAGCATACACAAACACACATATGCGCACAAACACACGCACACACATGTGTGGAATCTAGAAAAATGGTACTGATGAACCTATTTCCAGGCCAAAACTAGAGGCACAGATGTACAGTACAGACTTGTGGACACAAGTGGGGAAGGAGAGGGTGGGGCGAACTGAGAGAGTAGCCCTGAAACATACGCAGCCCCATTTATGAAGCAGCTAGCTAGTGGGAAAGCTCCTGCACAGCACAAGGAGCTTAGCTCGCTGCAAATAATTGTGAGCTTTGGGTAAGAGCCTGGGAATAAAGGAGATAGGGAAGATGTTGAGGAAGCAAGATTGCTTTTGAGAAACTCTCGACTGCTGAGAACTATAGAGGCAAAAAGAGGCTTCCTTGCTGTGGCAAGGGACTGACATCTATCTCTGATTGCCTGGAGGGTCCAGGAGAATGTGAAACTTCAAGCCTCTCAGGTTCGTCCACCCAAATGGCTCCAGCTCAT
Organism: Neotragus moschatus; assembly: GCA_006410615.1. Taxonomy (NCBI): domain Eukaryota; kingdom Metazoa; phylum Chordata; class Mammalia; order Artiodactyla; family Bovidae; genus Neotragus; species Neotragus moschatus. The sequence continues at coordinate 2,355,107 of SJYA01000280.1, forward strand.
TTTGCAGTTTCCATATTTTTTGTATGAAGACCCTAATTTGGGATAAGACAACTGTAAGAGGAAGCATTTTCAGATTTGTCAGTATATTCTGCTCTCTGACTACAAGAGATAAAGGTGACTCTCACGTTGTTTTTCAGTTGTGTCCAACTCTTTGCGACCCCATGGATTGCAGCATGCCAGGCTTCCCCCGTGCTTTGCTGTCTCCCGGAGTTCACTCACACTCACATCCATCGAGTCGGTGATGGCATCCAACCATCTCATCCTCTGTCGTACCCTTCTCCTCCTGCCTTCAGTCTTTCTCAACATCAGGGTCTTTTCCAATGAGTCAGTTCTTCACATCAGGTGGCCAAAGTATTGGATTTTCATAACAGGTCTTGAAATTGAGTTAGAAAAATATATAGTTTCTCTTCTAAAATTTCTTTCAAGATTTCCGAGGCCAAGGTCAACAAACTTTTCTGTAAAGGGCCAGATAATAAATATTTTGGACTTGTGTGCTCAACTCTGCCAGGTAGCACAAAACCAATGATACCCAATACATAAACAAACGTTCCAGTTAAACTTTATTCACAAAAACAGATGGTCAAGCCTTCAGGCCATGGTTCACCAACTCCTGATCTGAAGTGACTATCAAAAGCCATCCAACTACACATTTGTTAAACTGCTCTTTTCCTCAGACTTTTTAAGTGCCACTTTTGGAGAAGGCAATGGCACCCCACTCCAGTACTCTTGCCTGGAAAATCCCATGGATGGAGGCGCCTGGTGGGCTGCAGTACACGGGGTCGCTAAGAGTCGGACACGACTGAGCGACTTCACTTCCACCTTTCACTTTCAGGCACTGGAGAAGGAAATGGCAACCCACTCCAGTGTTCTTGCCTGGAGAATCCCAGGGACAGGGGAGCCTGGTGGGCTGCCGTCTATGGGGTTGCACAGAGTCGGACACAACTTAAATGACTTAGCAACAGTTGTTACCAAAACCCGAACCTCATCCTATAGCAAGAGTGTGGTAAGTTGTATTGCTGATGCCTGCCATGGGCTATTTCACCCACTCATCACCCACAAAGGGACCCTTCTAGGTGTATGTGATCAGTGAGTGGGCCCATCCAAAGGGTGCTCTGATATTCAGTATTTTAGACTGAGTTGAGCCCAGGAAGCAAAGCTTGAGGTTGGGGGGGGGGGT
>SJYA01000280.1:2368772-2451045 GCA_006410615.1 Neotragus moschatus
ACTGCCTCTCCGCTTCCTCGGGGGAAAGCGGGGAGGGGTCGGGGACCCCTAATTTGCCCACCGCATCCTTTCTAGCCCCAGCGGTGCCGCCACTCTCTGGGTGGAAAAGTAGGGTTCCTGGACGTTTGTGCCCAGCTGGCCTCTGCCCCGCAGCTGCTGTAGGTGGAAGAAGGCCGACTGGGCGAGAGTGGAGTATTTCCCCCAAAGAAGAGAATGCGCACTTCCCTCCACAGGCTCCGGGGAATGGAAACGCGTTCCAGATCACCTCTTCCGGAAGTGTGAACCCGGGTCTCCACCGAGAAGTCTCTAAGGCCCGGGGCGGAGAGGGACGGGATGGGAGTTGCGGGAGGGGAGGGCAGATGACCGGCGTGAAGGTCGATGCCAAACGCGTTTTCAAATCAAGGCCCCTGGAAAGTGTCTCCTGGCCTCCTCACCCAGGCACGCTTTCTAGGGGACGCGCGGGCCCTACCCAGCTTGCCAGAGAACAGCTGGGGCAAAGAAAGAGCACGCTGCAAAGGGGCTTGAGGCAGGCCCGGGAGATGGAGAGCTGGAGTGGGGTGTTTTGCTAGAAAGGGGAGCCCTGGCTCATCTCCCTGCTTGAAGAGGAGGAGGCTGGCGGCGGGGGGTGGGGGTGGGGGGTGCGCTGAGAGAGGAAGGCGGCGCAGGGACAGCTCCCGGGCGGGGAAACCTTGGAGAAGGAACTCCGCTCTCCATCCCGCAGCTGGCATCCTCGCGCTCCCTCCCGCGCGGGAGAGGGACCGTGTTCCGGCTGTCCGGGCAGAAGACAGCGGGTGGAAGGGGCGGTGGGAGAGAGGACCTTCTCCCACCAGCAGCCCCAGAAGTGCAAAAGGCTGGTCACAGGGCCTCTCCTGCGTCTTCCGCCCCCAGATTGACGAGCGCGTGGCGCCAAGCCAGCCTCTTCCCCCCTACCCCCCACCCCCGGCTCGCGCACCGCTCCGTTTAGCCCAGAGTTTAGGGGGCGGGGTCCCGGGGATAGAAAGGCGGCCAAGAGGGAGGAGGGAAGGGGGGTCAAGGAAGGGCGGAGACTCAGTCTAAGATATAAAAAGGCGGTCGGGTCTGCTCTGTCCTTGCACTCGCTGGAAAGCGGCTCGGAGCCTGCGGTCTCTCGTTGCTAAGGCGCGCAGAAAGGCCGAGAGGACTGAGCCCTGCGCAGAGCGAGGTGCACCGCGACCGAGGCGGAGACCGAAGAGGGTCTCCGGACGCCGATCCTCGTGTGGCCCGTCGCCCCGGCCCCAGAGGCGTCCCGGGGCGCTGCGCGTCTCCGCAGCAGCCACCCCACCAACTCCTGCTGCGCGGTGCCTCCAACTCCTCCAGAAGAACTTCCCGCGCGCCGACAGAACTGCAGCGCCAGCTCCGTAGTGACTCCGGGAGCCCTATCGGCGGCTTGGCTCTGCGCGCCCTTTTGCAAGAATCAGAGTAACTTGTTAACAGTCCCGAGCCAAGCTAGCGAGGCTCCGCGCTCCGGACCCGAACAATAGCCAGTGCGCTCAGCGCTCGGAGGCGCGCGGTTCCTCCGGAATGCAGCGCTCGGTCCCCGCAGGGTTCCGAAAGCGCACGGCAGGAGGCAACATGAGGCACGCGGCGCTGAGGGCTCGGGGCTTGCAGCCCGCTCCCGCACCGCTTCTGCTCCTCGCCGCGGCCGCGGCCGCGGCACTCCTGGTCGTGCCGGGCGCGCACGGGCGCCCCGCCGAGGAGGACGAGGAGCTAGTGCTGCCGGCGCTGGAGCGCGACCCTGGACTCAGGACCGCGCACCTCCGCCTGGACGCCTTCGGTCGGCAGCTGAGCCTGGAGCTGCAGCTGGACCGCGGCTTCCTGGCACCCGGCTTCACGCTCCAGACTATGGGACGCAGACCCGAGCCGGACGTGCTGCGTTCTGATCCGGTGGGCGACCTGGCGCACTGCTTCTACTCTGGCACGGTCAACGGCGATCCCAGTTCCGCCGCGGCGCTCAGCCTCTGCGAGGGCGTGCGCGGCGCCTTCTACCTGCAGGGCGAGGAGTACTTTATCCAACCCGCGCCCGCCGCCGCCACCTTGAGCCTGGCCCCCGCCGCCGCCGGGGAGCAGCAGCCGGCGCGGCCGCAGTTCCATCTCCTGCGGCGGAGGCGGCGGGGCGACGGCGGCGCCAAGTGCGGGGTCTTGGATGACGAGACCCAGCTGGCGGGGGGCGCGGGGCCAGAGGGCGAGGACGCCACTGTGCAGTGGGCGCCGCAAGACCGAGCGCCCCAGCGCCCGGGACACCGAACAGGTATCAGTCCAGCAGAGTGGCTCCCACTTGCCTCTTCATTCATCTGCCCCTCCCTTCTTTCTCTGGGGTGAACGACTTGAGGGTAAAGTCCTGTTGGCAGACGGAAGCCTGTGTCTGCGGACAGGACGGAGACGTGGTGGTGATTTGTGGTTTAAGATCTGGGTTGGTGAACTCACCATTTGCCCTGATCATGAATGATCAAGAGAGGACAGAAGTTATCAGTGGGTTGTTGTTTTTGTTTTTTCTTCTTTTTTTTCTGCTAAGGAGAAGCGTTTGGATCTGGAAGGGAGAGCTGGTAACTCAGCCCTTCCCACTTGAGTCGACAGTGAGCTTGTTCGACTTCTTTCTGCCTTGTTAATTTCTTGCGAACGATGGTCCATGTGTCGTTCGGTCGAGTTATAACTGGCCACTTAGTGTTGTAACCGCTGCCTGTTCGCGCACCCGGAGACCGGAGGAGGGCGGAGATGGAGGGCGGGGGAGAGACCCTCGGAATGCGCAGCCCTCGAGCCTGGACAGCTGCGTTAGGACCTCTGCTCTGCTGGCTGGTGTCCCTTCCCGGCTCACCAAGCTGACCCCGACCTGCTGGCGGCGGCGGGGCCCCTCGGCTGGACCTGCCTGGGAGGTCTCTCTGCGCGGCTCGCCCCGCCTCCGCGCCTCCCGCCAGCCTCGCAGCGTGCGCTCCCTCTCGCAGCCACCCTTCTGCTCCGAAACCCTGTAGAAAAGTTAGTCGCGGCGATCCTTCCTGCCACGCCTTCCTCGGACTCGCTGCTGTGTGTCTTGCTTCTGCTATAGTTCTTTTCCTCCTGTCGCTTTGGTGCCTTGTCTCTTTCTTCACTTTCTCCCCCCGGCTTGCAGAATGTAATTCTTCTCCCCCTGTCCGTCTGCTCCTGGAAGCAGTTGCGTGATCAGAGCCCAGGGTAGGATTTCCCTGGGCAGGGGGCTGGTTCACAGTCAGGAGTCAGAGAACTCTTTTCTAAATAATTAACCGTGCCCCCACCCCACCCCGGAATCTGCAGCACGAACTTCCTTTCCGCGGGGCAGTAGGAGTCCTGGCCGTAGGCGCCGGGGCAGACTGGGTGGTCTTCGTGCCGGATTTGGCCTGAGCCGAGCACCCCCAGGGACTCCTGGAATGAGAGAGCCGAGCCGTTCGGGCTGAGATTCCTTCAGGCCCGGCCCCTTGGCAGAAGCCCCAACCCTGCCCGGGGCCTTCCACGTGGAGCCTGATGATCTCATTCAGGATTTGAGTCCTGGCCTGTGAAAGAGTGACTCAGGGGCTCTGCCTGCTCCCTTTGCTCCAAGATTTTACTACGACTGGAAAGAGGGGTGTGCTTCCTGCCTTTTTCAGATTGCATGATTTCAAAGAGGATTTAAAAAAAAAATGCTACTTAAAAAAAAAAAGCTGATTCCCTCAGAGGAGCACATGGCCTTTACATTTACAGTAAGGAAAAAAACTTTAAAAATAACATTTGCGGTGAACAGAGATGCAAATATTTTTGTTATTGTTTGCTCCCCGGGTGTATTTTTGTATTATTTGCTTTGACTCTTTAGGCTTTCCTTATATACTCTAGGAAGGTAAACTATTCTTGGTGAGACTGTTTCCGAGCAAATGATCTTTCTTGTGTCTTTACAGGAACTGGAAACCTAAGAAAGAAGCGATTTGTGTCCAGCCCCCGCTATGTGGAAACGATGCTTGTGGCTGACCAGTCCATGGCCGAGTTCCACGGCACCGAGCTAAAGCACTACCTTCTGACCTTGTTCTCCGTGGCGGCCCGGTTATACAAACACCCCAGCATTCGGAATTCAGTGAGCCTGGTGGTGGTCAAGATCCTGGTCATCTACGAGGAAAATAAGGGCCCAGAAGTGACTTCCAACGCTGCCCTCACGCTGCGGAACTTCTGCAGTTGGCAGAGACGGCACAACCCGCCCAGTGACCGCGATGAGGAGCACTATGACACGGCGATTCTGTTCACCAGACAGGTGAGACGGAAACACTGCCAATCATGACGGGACTCCCTGGGGAGTCAGTTTGTAACAAATGTATGTAAGGCATTTTACCAATATTTTCACGCTTAAGTATTTTTTCATTGGCTAGTATGATTAATCTTTCCTAACTTTTAAAATATTTATTTTATTATTTATTTGGCTGTGATGCATCTTACTTGCCGCAGCATGCAGGATCTTTAGCTCCAGCATATGGGCTCTAGTTCCCTGACCAGGGATTGAACCTGGGCCCCCTGCATTGAGAACTTACAGCCTTAACCACTGGACCACCAGAGAATTCCTTCCATAGCTTTAACATCACAAGTTTCCCAGCCCTAGTTGAATGCATTAGGGGAAAATCTTAAAGTCACACAAAATACTCCTAAAAGGGCTACTCAGCAACAAAGAATGTAGATGCTCCAAACACATGTGAGGCTACACCCTGCCAAGCAGTGTGATCCCGAAGTTCATCCTGTGTGTGTATTAATAAGGGCAAATCTCTGCTTCTTGTAGGACCTGTGTGGTGTCCAGACGTGTGATACTCTTGGGATAGCGGATGTTGGAACTATATGTGATCCCAACAGAAGCTGCTCAGTCATAGAGGATGATGGCTTACAAGCCGCCTTCACTACTGCTCATGAATTAGGTAAATCTATTCCAGAGTGCGAGTTAATCGCAATTCATGAATTCAAGCTGATAAACTAGGTACTACTTTTAAAGGAAGCGTCTGCAGATTATATTGCCGTTTTAGGTGCCAGAGCTCCCTAAAATCTGCAGAAAATGCTTTTGCACTATTCTCAGCATGGTTGTCTTTATTAGAATTCAGAATCAGAGAGTCAGAGCTAGGGACACATTTGGAAACTCACACATTGGTTCACACCCTGTGAGAAGTAGACACTGTCTCTAAAATAGATGGTATCTGGATACATTTCTTCTTTAGAAATATCACTTTGAGACAGATGAATCTCTGTTGGGGGAAAAAAAATGCTGCAAATGACATGTTTTAATGTGAGTCTTGGATTTCTTCTTAGGCCACGTGTTTAACATGCCCCACGATGATGCCAAGCAATGTGCTGGCATTAATGGTGTCAACGAGGATTCCCACATGATGGCATCAATGCTTACCAAACTGGACCACAACGAGCCCTGGTCTCCCTGCAGTGCCGCCACGATTACAACATTTCTGGATAATGGTCATGGTAAGACACTCCAGCTACTCTTTCTAGATGTTATCCAACCATCCGCATGTTCATACAGTACTTGTTAAACGAGCTCTTTCTTTTCTGTTCTTTTCCCTTTCTCCCTTCAAAATGATTTTCATTGTCAAGAGCATACATTTTTAAGCCTGAATTTCCAATAAAAGAGAGTGCTTCTGGTCAAGAAGCTCCCAGAATACATGAACCTGAGTGTTTAGCAGAACAATGATTTTCTGACATTGTTAAGGCAGAAATAACTCATTAAGAATAACATCTTAACAATAATTTAAATCTCTCTGGCACATCTCTCCCAAACCCTTCAGCTTTCAAATCACTTTGCTATGTATTATCTCTTATGATAAATCTTTTCTGAAGCTGATTTGCCCCCTGCATGCCTTTAGTTACTACTTGTTAATATTCATTGGTATTTGTCTTTGCAGGTGAATGTTTGATGGACGAGCCCCAGCGCCTCATACAGCTCCCCTCCGATCTCCCCGGGGCCTTGTACAGTGCCAGCCGACAGTGCGAGCTCACATTCGGAGAGGGCTCCAGACACTGCCCAGACGCGGCCAGCACCTGCACGACCCTCTGGTGCACGGGCACCTCTGGCGGATTGCTGATGTGCCAGACCAAACACTTCCCCTGGGCCGATGGCACCAGCTGCGGAGAGGGGAAATGGTGTGTCAACGGCCAGTGCCTGAACCAGACCAACAAGGAGCACTTTGATGTGAGTTATCCACTGCAACGCATGCTCCTTTGACATTCAGAAGGGAAAATAACCAAGTGATCCTCAGACATTTGATGCCACAGGAGCAACCAGACCTGTCGCCTCCGACAGGGATACAGGAAAGATTCACATCGTTGATTCTGTGTCCCGTATCTTTCTCTTCTATTTCCTGAAAGGGTTGTCATAGAGGATTCTAACACTAATGATTTGTGTCTCTGTTTAGACCCCTGTTCACGGAAGCTGGGGGCCATGGGGGCCCTGGGGAGACTGCTCGAGAACGTGTGGTGGTGGAGTTCAGTATACCATGAGGCAGTGTGACAACCCCGTGCCGAAGAACGGAGGAAAGTACTGTGAGGGCAAGCGCGTGCGCTACAGGTCCTGCAACATTGAGGACTGCCCGGAGAATAACGGTGAGCAGAGAGAGGGTGAAAAGGACGCTCCGCAAACGGGCACTTGAAGATTGGAAAGGGATAACGTCATCGTCTCCTTCTCTTTACAGGAAAAACCTTTAGACTGGAACAGTGTGAGGCACACAATGAATTCTCCAAAGCTTCCTTTGGCAGCAGGCCTGCAGTGGAGTGGGTACCCAAATATGCAGGAGTCTCACCCAAGGACAGGTGCAAACTTATCTGTCAAGCCAAAGGCACTGGCTACTTCTTCGTTTTGCAGCCCAAGGTAGTGACTTTTCTTTGGACTGTTGATCTAAGAACCCAAGCCTTGGCTTGCTACCTTTTCACGCAACCTTTGTTGTTTTATAATTATAAATATACTTAATCTATTAAGTATATGTTAAGTCAAAATTATATATATTAAATTTATATATCAGCACATTCAATTTCAAGGTAGGACAACTTTGCTTCTGGATACATTGGTAACTCAGAGACTGTCTGCTTTGAGTCTTGTGCTATTTGGGGTTATGGATGAACCTTGAATCTAGTGCTTAATGATTCCTGTAATGGCTTATTACTCTTATATATGAAGAAAAGCCCTTTATGCATGGATAGGTAAATCATATATTAACACAAAAACCATCCCTCGGTTTTGGAAAATAGTTTAAGAGAGTCAAAAGTACTCGTTACTGGGTGACTAGCAGCAGCATGTGCAAATGGACTTATAATGAAAGCCTGAGCGTGGAGAACTCTTGTGTTTAAGAACATATATTGAACTAGTAGAAGCATAGCTTTGCTGTTTTGTTGAGGGGATAAATCTGGCTCTGAGATAGAAAATGGAATTGAATTTGGTTGAGATAATCATGAGTCATGATCACTGTAGGCTAGGAAAATAGTCCCCAGTTGCAGATTCAACATACAAGTGATTTATCAGCAGCGGCTCTTGCCAGGTAGTATTCTAGACACTGAAGATACAGCAGTAAACAAATTGACTAAAACCTCTGGTTTCATTGACCTTAGCTAAAAGTGGGATAGGACACAGATAATCTAAAAATGTATAATTTTTCAGCTGTCTATGGAAAAAAAAGCCAGAGAAGGAGAGTGTACAGAGTACTATTTTAATTTTGATAGAAGTGTAATGTTAATGAGGCAGACTTTCAGCATCTAGACTTTCCTAGCATCATCTCTTGCCTTTGTTAATTAACGTGTGACACCAGGTACATGTCCTTCCTTTTTCAGGTGGTGGACGGCACCCCATGTAGCCCAGATTCCACCTCCGTCTGTGTGCAAGGACAGTGCGTAAAAGCTGGCTGTGATCGCATCATAGACTCCAAAAAGAAGTTCGATAAATGTGGCGTCTGTGGAGGAAATGGATCTACGTGCAAGAAGATATCAGGATCAGTTACCAGCGCAAAGTAAGTGTTAAAATGCCTTACTCCTGAAGGCTCTTATCATTTCCGTGTAACTAACCTCTTACAGGTCTGGTTAAAAATTACTCTCTTACCCGATTGCCTAGTGTTTCAAGCTAAGTAACATAATGAGCCAGTGACTGAGACATTTTTCTCTCGGTTTTTCTCGCCTGCAGACCCGGCTATCACGATATCGTCACAATTCCAACCGGAGCCACAAACATTGAAGTGAAGCAACGGAATCAGAGAGGCTCCAGGAATAACGGGAGCTTCCTGGCCATCAAAGCTGCCGATGGCACGTATATCCTGAATGGCAACTTCACTCTGTCCACTTTGGAGCAAGACATCACACACAAAGGTACTGTCCTGAGGTACAGTGGCTCCTCGGCAGCGCTGGAAAGAATTCGAAGCTTCAGCCCTCTCAAGGAGCCCTTAACCATCCAAGTCCTGATGGTGGGCAGTGCCCTCCGACCCAAAATTAAATACACCTATTTCGTGAAGAAGAAGAAGGAATCTTTCAACGCCATCCCTACTTTCTCGGAGTGGGTCATTGAAGAGTGGGGTGAGTGTTCCAAGTCTTGTGGGCTGGGCGTGCAGAGAAGGCTTGTGGAGTGCCGGGACATCAACGGACAGCCCGCTTCAGAGTGTGCCAAGGAAGTGAAGCCAGCGAGCACCAGACCTTGTGTGAACCTGCCTTGCCCACGCTGGCAGCTGGGGGACTGGTCGCCATGTTCCAAGACTTGCGGGAAGGGTTACAAAAAGAGAACCTTGCAGTGTCTGTCCCATGACGGGGGGGTGTTGTCTCATGAGAGCTGTGATCCTTTAAAGAAACCTAAACACTACATAGACTTCTGCACAATGGCAGAGTGCAGTTAAATACGAGTGGTGACGAGGGACAGGGGGCAGTGGGGAAGGGCTGATGCACTGAAATCAAGAAGACTGGAGGAATCCAGGGCGCCTTGCCCTGGTAATCAACCAGGGGTGGCGATGAGTTGGGAGGCAGAGGTAGGTAGAAAAGAAGTTAGATCATCAGAATTTCCTGCCAGTTACAAATCTGGTAGGGTAGTGTATGAGGACTATTCATATCTGACCAATGAGGTAGCACAAGAAAGCCCCCCCGGGCATTATCATTTCTTTTGTGAGGTTCCTGACAAGTCCTTATGAAAATAGAAGTAATGGTCAAAAGTAAGTTTAAGAAATACGAACAATCCCTGCTTCCTGATACTGATGAAATACTGTGTATCACGGAGATTGAGAAGTGAAATGCAGGAGGAAGGTGAGATTTTTGCTTTAAGACGTGGCTTACTTTACCTCACTATCAATGGAGGGAGAGAGGAATGCACATAGGACCTTTGACCATCACTGTACCCGCTGCTATGGTTTCAGAGAATGTTTATGCCGTCTTGGAGTTAAGAATTCAGGACTGCCCAGCACGAGAAATGCTTCGCAATGGCCATGACTCCCATGACTCCCATCTTTCCTCTCTTGTGTCGTTAAGTGTGTCTTTCTTTGTGAATTCCNCTTTGACCATCACTGTACCCGCTGCTATGGTTTCAGAGAATGTTTATGCCGTCTTGGAGTTAAGAATTCAGGACTGCCCAGCACGAGAAATGCTTCGCAATGGCCATGACTCCCATGACTCCCATCTTTCCTCTCTTGTGTCGTTAAGTGTGTCTTTCTTTGTGAATTCCTTTTGACGAAGAAACAATTGCATGCATTTGTAAACACACCATAAATTCTACAAGGGGGAAAAAAAAAAACAGCAGTGATGTATCAGATGCTGGTAAAAGCCAGAGGAGACCTGATGACCTGGGGACCTCCTGTATTTCTTTCCTCCTAATGTAAGCCGACTTAAGGAATGTGGATGTGGGGGAACAAAAAAAAAAAAACAGTTTATGTCTGAAGAGAGTCGGTAAGATCACCAGAAAAAAAAAGAATGTAATGCCAGAACAAGAATGGGGTATGTACAACAGGGTCCCCAGTGCTGGGGACCTTGAGATCACATGTCTCGTGGTGGGGAGGCTACTGAGGGGTAGCGGCTGGTCCACCCCCAGCAGCTGGTCCAACAGTCATATCCTGGTGAATGTCTGTTCAGCTCTTCTACTATGAAAGAAAATAACTTTTTTTTCCATATGTATATAGTAAAATACATTACTATAAATTCTATGTACTTTATAAGTATTGGTTTGTGTGTTCCTTCTAAGAAGGACTATAGTTTGTAATAAATGCCTATAATGACATATTTATTTTTATACATTTCTTTCTAATGATAAAACTTTTAAGTTATATCTCGTTTGTAAAAGGTCATATAAAAATAGAGTATTTATACGATATATGTTACTAGAAATAATAAAAGGACACTTTTTGAACGTGTGTCTTGTTTCAATGAGAATTAGCTCCTGTGAAGGAAATCTGAGACATAGGTAGTGAATTTGAAGACAGAATATTTTCTTAAGTATCTTGGAAGTAAGATTTGTCCTAATGAAATGTATTTTTTGTATCTTTGGTGTAATGTGATTGCTACAGAGAAAGATATCTATTATATCTTTGGTGATAGGTTTGTTACTAGAGTAATAATATACACCAGTGTTGGCCAGCTTTTTCTCTTGGGAGCCATGTGGTAAATAGATGTTGTAGGTCATACCATCTCTGTCACAACTACTCACCCGTGCTATTGTAACGTGAAGGTGACAGTACATAAGTGAATGGGCATGGTGGTGTATTAATAAAGCTTTATTTCTGAAACAGTGGGCCAAATTTGTTCTGTGGGCATAGTTTGCCGACTTCTTATGTATAACATATTAAATGAAAACAGATCAGCTTCAGGATGCATTTGAATTTGTATCTTTTCCTCAATTACATCATGTATTGAGTTGCCCCCGAAGTTCATTCATTCTGTAAACAGTTACAGGAAAACATGAACAGACTTTTGAGCCAACCCAAAACGTAAAACTATGTGAAATTGTTTAAGTCAGTGGGCTTCCCTGATGGCTCAGCAGTGAAGAATCTGCCTGCAATGTGGGAGACGTGGGTTCAATCCCTGGGTAAGGAAGATCCCCTGGAGGAGGGCATGGCAACCCACTCCGGCATCCTTGTCTGAAGAATCCCATGGACAGAAGAGCCTGGTGGGCTAAAGTCCATAGAGTCGCAAAGTCAGATACAACTGAAACGAATTAACACGCACACATGCATTTAAGCTAATGCATAGAAAACGATGCTTCATAAATTACATTTGAGATAGGCATGCTCAGCGAGCCAAGCTCCCCACATGTTTCACTTGCCCTTTAAGAGTACACTGGATGTTCTGAAGAAACCCTGAAACACCCAAGCCACTCTCTCTCGGTACCTTTCGTAAGGTCACTATATTTTAAATACTAAATGGTACGTGGGTGACTTTAAAAGTTCAGATCACTTCCAAAGTAACTACATCTTGCTCAGGAAATAGCATATTTACTAGGAGACTCGGATTATGTGGTTAACCACAACATTTCCAACTTTACGTTTTCATCCTCTTTTTCACCCTCCTTTCTCAAGTAGTTCTATATGCAGAATCCTGTGATAATTCTAACTTGCCTTCAGAATAACTCAAAGTGTTCTTCCCCTGAGCAGTTGAATTTAGGATTTTCAGGGGCCAGGTGCATGGGGCAGAGGAGAGAAGAGGCGTGCTAATCTCTGGTTAATGTCTTTCCTACCTACTGCCCACCAGGCAGAAAGAGGAAAATCAAACCTCACACTGTGAGCACTGGTCCCATAGAATTCAGTTAAAGATAGAATTGGGCCATGCAATTTGGTGACCTAACAAGCTTTTTGCACCAACAACCCCTACCACATTATTTGCCTACATTAAATGAAGTCGCTCAGTTGTGTCTGACTCTTTGCGACCCCATGGACTGTAGCCTACCAGGCTCCTCAGTCCATGGGATTTTCCAGGCAAGAATGCTAGAGTGGGTTGCCATTTCCTTCTCCAACATTATCATGGTACAAATCCCCATAGTAAGAGACACGGAGTACACACACACACACACACACACACACACACGCACGCGTGCGCGCAAGTGCACAATGTCCACACAATTAATATATAAGCTGTTTGATATTAATAAAACCAAATAAATACAACTAGAATGGTAACTCACGAAAAAAAAAAAAAAAAAAAAGTCATTTTCAGATCTTGCCTAATGAAATTCAGGACACAAAGTCATAAAAACAGCCACAAGATTTTCCACTGCTGTCTTTAATTCTCCATCCAAGATAATGTCAACTAACTTCCCAAGTTGCCACATTGCTTTCTTCAGCCCTCTGCTAGTGAGATTTCCCTTTTGTCAACCAACTGAGCTCTTTAAAATACTCTGTTTGATGGTAATGATAACCCTGTATGGGAGACAGCCAAAGAGACACAGATGTATAGAACGGACTTTTGGACTCTGAGGGAGAGGGAGAGGGTGGGATGATTGGGAGAATGGCACTGAAACACGTATACTATCATGTAAGAAACGAATCGCCAGTCTATGTTCGATACAGGATACAGGATGCTTGGGGCTGGTGCACGGGGATGATCCAGAGAGATGATATGGGGTGGGAGGTGGGAGGGGGTTCAGGATCGGAAACTCATGTACACCCGTGGGGGATTCATGTCAATGTATGGCAAAACCAATACAGTACTATAAAGTAAAATAAAGTAAAAATAAAAATTTTAAAAAATAAAAAGAAAATAAAATGCCAGGAGAAAAAAATAAAAAATAAAATACTCTGTTTGGCAGCAAGGAGTTTAGTTGAAAATACACATGTGGTTCTGTGGGCTTGATAGGTCAGCTGCTTAAAAAGAGGAAAAATTTGTGCTCATGTCTGTTGTGGGTTCCCCGATAGCTCAGTTGGTAAAGAATCTGCCTGCCATGCAGGAGACCCTAGTTTGATTCCTCGGTTGGGAAGATCCCCTGGAAAAGGGAATAGGCTAGCCACTCCAGTATTCTTGGGCTTCGCTTGTGGCTTAGCTGGTAAAGAATCTACCTGCAATGCGGGAGACCTGGGCTTGATCCCTGGTTTGGGAAGAACCCCTGGAGAAGGGAAAGGCTATCCACTCCAGTATTCTGGCCTGGAGAATTCCGCATAGTCCATGGAGTCTCAAAGAGTCAGACATGACTGAGCGATTTTCACTTTCACTTTATGTTGTGGCTACAAATGATAAGCTGGCACGATGCTGACGACCAATTCAAGCACCTAATTTTCAGTGCATTCAATAGCCACTTTCTTCTCTAGCATTTCATACAAGCACAACTTTTGTATCAGAGCTTTCACACAAAAATCGGCAAAATTGTTTCCCACATTTGGTTTTCGTCTTCTAGAAGAGGGTACTATAGATCTTCCTGTAATCTAGGGAACAAGTACAACAGACACAATCTGCAAATCTCATTGGTTTTCCAAAAGAAAGAAAAACAAAAGTGATTGATATGAAGGTTGGGAGTGCTAGACCTATCCAGAAAATTGGCCCAAAGCCCTTCCAGTATAGAAATGTAGTCTATTCTGTCATATGCAAACTTCTGTGACAAAAATGCGCTCATAGCACATCGGCAGAATGGAAAGAGTAAAATGTGGAAGATGCTTTGGCTTGACAACGAGTTTTCCCAACCTATAAATGTTTTGTGCCTTCCGTTAAGAGCAGCTGAAGAGAAAATATCCTAATTGAGGAACACGGCAAATCACAGAGGAATGCAGAGCTATACAGAAGGCCCACTCAAACTACTGGACTCCGTGTGGTCTCCATTTTGGAAATTCCTTAGTGGTCTATGTTTAATTTGCTCCTCTATCCATAAATCAAAAGTCTGAACCTTTCCTTATAGCCCCTCCTATTAATCATACTGCCTTTGTTTGAGGCTAAGTTTGTATGATCACAAACAACTATTTCACTTCATGGGAAATAGATGGGGAAATAGTGGAAACAGTGTCAGACTTTATTTTGGGGGGGGGGCTCCAAAATCACTGCAGATGGTGACTGCAGCCATGAAATTAAAAGATGCTTACTCCTTGGAAGAAAAGTTATGAGCAACCTAGACGGCATAGTAAAAAGCAGAGACATTACTTTGCTGACTAAGGTCCGTCTAGTCAAGGCTATGGTTTTTCCTGTGGTCATGTATGGATGTGAGAGTTGGACTGTGAAGAAAGTTGAAGAACCGATGCTTTTGAACTGTGGTGTTGGAAAAGACTCTTGAGAGTCCCTTGGACTGCAAGGAGATCCAACCAGCCCATTCTGAAGGAGATCAGATTTCTTTGGAAGGAATGATGCTGAAACTAAAGCTCCAGTACTTTGGCCACCTGATGCGAAGAGTTGACTCATGGAAAAGACTCTGAGGCTGGGAGGGATTGGGGGCAGGAGGAGAAGGGGAAGACAGAGGATGAGATGGCTGGATGGCATCACTGACTCGATGGGCGTGAGTCTGAGTGCACTCCAGGAGTTGGTGATGGACAGGGAGGCCTGGCGTGCTGCGATTCATGGGGTTGCAAAGAGTTGGACATGACTGAGCGACTGAACTGAACTGATTTGTAATTTAGTCTATTTTGTGGGCGATCATGATTTCTTTTCCTTTAGGATTTATTACTGCTTTATGTTATATTGTTCTTAAAAGGAACTATAAGCCATATACTTGCTGAGGTGGGAAGGAAGTTGAGGGCAGTTTTATGTAGAATAATGCAGGAGAATTTTTCAATGAGATATTTGAGAGGAAACCACAAGGATGGAGGGGGACAGCTCTCCAGAAAGATGAACTTACAATAGACATGTGTCCGCACAGATGAAATTACGTTCAACTTCTTGGACGGGACAGCAAGAGGTCAGTGTGGCTGGAGCACTAAAGAGAGAGGGGAAAGACAAGAGGTCGGTGGTGGACAGTGAGCTTGTTCTGCGAAGCTGGAAATAAGTTTGGGTTTTGCTCTGAGTGAGACAAAGGGCCAGTGGAAGGATCTGGGGAAGGGAAAAACACAGTCTGACTTGACAGTCAAGGAGACCAGACTGGAGTCAGATAGGAAACTGTTGCAGTAATTACAATGACCAATAATGATGGTCTGAACCAGAGTGACAGCTATGCAGGTGGCTAAAGAGGTCAACTGATGCACTTCAAGACTCTGAGATTTGCAGACAGATATAGATGGGAGCCTGGTGGGCTACAGTCCATGGGATCACAAAAGAGTCTGAAATGACTTAGCAACTAAAAAACAACAACAAAATAGATGTGAATGGGGGAAATATATCATGAATGAGTCCAGGGATTTTTTTTTTCTGATTTTTACAAGGAAAAGAGTGTTCAAGCAACACTAATGAATATTGCACTCTACTTAAATACCAACATAAATCAAAAATACAAGAATTTTAGTAAATATCAAAACCAGTTAAACTTGGAGATAAATATAAGTAATTTTTTGAAAATATGGTTTCAAAATTAACCAAAAATATAAAAATAGTAATTAGAGAAGATATATAATGTAAAATATTTTCATAACAATAATAATTCAAGTCTAAAACCATGTGTCATATTGACAAAATCAAAGCAATAGACAGAACTCATGTTAGGAGTTATCAAAAGATATCATTTTATTTTTGAATTCGGTAAGCAGGTAAATGTAGGAGAATGATTTTCTTGAAAACAGATACCCCCCCAAAAATTTCTTCATGGAGAGAGAATGTGTGTAAAACATAACTCATAAAGAGAAGAATGGAAAGCAAAATAATAAGGTAGCAGAATTCCAACTGAGTTATTATGGCAACACATTGTTTCAGCTTTCCATTAAAAGACAAATATCTTCAGGATGTGTTTAAAAATAAAATCCAGTGACATGATAGATAAAAAGGAACTACCTAAATCAAAATGACATTTCTTCAAAGAAGTCCAAAGATTTATCAGGCAAAGAGTAGGAAAAAAGTAGGAATAGAATATGAAATCAGCCAAAATGGTATTTAAGATGGAAAAGCACTAAGCAGAAGAAAAAATACACTTCTTGTATATTAAATGTAGAATCTACAATAAGAAATACAGGTCCCAGATAATAGAACATCTATCTATCAATCTTAGATTGTTAAAAATACAAAGAATGATCAACAGATAAGGATTATTCTATTTGTCTTTAAAATCTCTCTCTCTAGGTCCAGGCAGACCAAATCTGTAAGAAAAAAGCTAGGTATAACTTTACAAAGATATAAAAGAAGACTTGAATAAAGCAGGAGAATACGATTTTTTTTTTCTTTTACAATAAGTCATGAAGCTTTTATTTTGTCCTAAAACAATTAGTAAATTTGGTGAAATTCTACTCACTAGCCATTCATAAATTCAGGGAACTTGTTAACATAATTCTAAAGTTCATCTAGAGAAATAAATTCAGTGGAGATAAAAGGAAAAGCAATTTAGCTGAAAAGGACAGTGTGAGGTCAGATATCTGTTCCCGAAGATTTGAAAATGTACCATAAGATAACAATTTTAAAAAGTAGTAGCTGTAGAATTATTGACAAGTGCATCTGTGTGTGAAAAAGATAGCCCAGAAATAAACCTTGGTAACCATAGCCACAAAACATTAGAATATGATGAGATTGGCAACGTAAATCTGTAAGTAAAAAAGAATCATTCCAAACATAGCCTCAAATTCAAAAGTAGAAATTTACTTGGAAAAAAAAAATTTAGAGCCTTCTTACAGACCATTTGTGAATGTAAGTGCCAGATATATAAAAAGTTAAAACACTTCAATGAAACATTAAGAAGTGTTAGAAGATGTAGAGAAATAGTTGTCTGATCCCTGAGTGGGCAAGGAAATCTGAACACAGAAACAGTAAAAGGTATTACATAGCCAAGAGACACACACAAAGGGACTGATTTGGTTGGCTCCAAAGCTTCAAATTTCAGTGTTTCAGAAGAATTCTTTTTATGATATGAGGGGGAAAAAAAGTTGTTTCATGAAACACAAAAGACAACAAAACTTGCTTCAGAGATTTCCCCAAAGCCATTGGTTTTGATCCCAGGTGGGGAAGGGAGTTGGGGGAAGAAAGTCAGGGGGTCAGCCTGCAATGGCTTGGAGCAGGGCTTGGGTTCCCAGTCAGAGATTGAGACTGAGTCACAGCAGTGAGCGCACCAGATCCTAGCCACTAGTCCAATGGTCAGTGACAAGGGTCCCGGCCCTTTGGCTTTGCAGAAAAGAATCTCCGCAAAGATTAAAAGTAGTGAAGCAAGTAGACTATTCAGAGGACAAAGAGTACGTTACGTGTGGACACACGGGCGATCTCAGGGACAGATAGAGTCGCTGAGTTGCACCATCATTGCAGTTTGAATTACTTTTATAAGACATTTCTTCCAAGTTTCCTTTGACCAATCATTTTGATTTGCCTGATTCACAGCTCATATTTGTTATATCTCAGGATCCTCCCATGTGTGCACACGCATCTCTTAGCCAAGGGAGATTATACTGAAAAGACGTATACGTAGTGAACATCCTTTGACCTAACTCCACTTTGGCCTCCAAGGGGCCTTTTCTGTACATGCCAGGAGGTCTCCTGACTCTTAGAAAAGAAATATGTGGTCTGGGCAGGCCCAGTCTCCCCCCTTAATTGCCCTGCTAGTCTTGTCTTGGAACGTCAGTCCACAGGGAATAAATGTCCAATTGCTTTACCCTGGGGGGATCCATCTACCTCCTGCCTCAGTTTCATTCCAGGATTTCAAATGGCCACCCAGTTTGTCAGTGGTAATCTCCTTTAGATCTCAAGCTAAACGACCACCTTTTCAGGGAAACCCTTCCTAAAACCCTCAGGCTAGATTAGCTTTCAAAACATTCTGCAGTTTCCTGTCTTATCACTTTTCACAGAAATTATA
This sequence comes from Neotragus moschatus, assembly GCA_006410615.1. NCBI lineage: Eukaryota > Metazoa > Chordata > Mammalia > Artiodactyla > Bovidae > Neotragus > Neotragus moschatus. The sequence goes on from SJYA01000280.1 coordinate 2,386,582, forward strand.
TACTCTTTTTAGCTTTGTATTTTTTTTTTTTGCTTGATATTATTTTCCCAGTGTCTAGAACTGTGCTTGTGCAAAGGTTACTTTCATTTAATGAACAGCCCTCAAAAGTAGTCAAACTATTGCACATAGATATTTATACTCCTAAGAACTGATGCTAAACAAATAATTCAAAAGATTCACAAAGATTTGTATATGAACGTTACATACATTTGAAAGCAGCCACCGAAGGAGTACATTGAGCACTGCACGTCCGCTCTGTCGTTCAGTCCTGTCTGATTCTGGACTGTAGCCCACCAGGCTCCTTTGTCCATGGAATTCTCCAGGCAAGAATACTGGAGTGGGTTGCCATTCCCTTCTCCAGGGGATCTTTCCAACCCACAGACTGAACCAGAGTCTCCTGCATTGCAGGCAGATTCTTTACCATCTGAGCCACCAGAAAAACCCAAAAGTCACATTTCAAATTCAAATCCGAGTTTTCTACCATTTTATATTTTTCTACCTCTCTGTTTCTATTCTGTGAAGACGGTAAATGAACAGTAAACCCTCAAGAATTTACAGATACTGACACTTTTTTTTTTAAAGTGTGTACCTAGCAACCAGAGGAGAACCAAGAGAATCAAACTCATAAATTCCTATTAGCATAAAATCCACAGAAAGCTGTTATAAGTCCTATAATTCATCACTGTCTAGGATGCAAAAGTAGCCAAATGTCACCACTGAGGAAAGACTGAATATGAGTGCCACACATTCTAAGTTATATTGTTTATGAAACTAGAGGACTCACCAAATAATAAACTACAATGTTCCTGGTAGATAAACATATAACGAATAAAGCCAAGTTGTGACCATGTTAATCTTCTTTACTACAGAAAGAAGTCATTTGATGAAAATGACTTTTAAAATTGCTTTAGCTATTCTTTTAAGTTCCCAGGTGGCTCAGTAGTAAAGAGCCCACCTGCCAATGCAGGAGACTCAAGGTCCGCCCCTGGTTTGGGGAGATCCCCTGGAGGAAGAAATGGCAACCCATTCCAGGATTCTTGCCTGGAGAATCCCATGGACAAAGAAGTCTGGCTGACACAGTCCATGGGGTCGCAAGGAGTCAGACACAACTAAGCACGCACACACGCCATTTTACTAATGAAAACTGCCAAAGGGGCAAATGTTTCTTTCCTTTAAATAGAATAAAAGAATATCCAATAAGCACTAACTTAGTAACATGTTAGGATGGCATAATATCTTATTAGTGCAGTGGTATTTATTGCCTTGAACAACTCATCAGTGAAAAGTACTGTCGCCTCATAACCTGAGGATGTATTTCTGAAATTGCCTCTTGTTTCAAAAAGTCAAGCTGTGTACTGAAGTAAAATGATATGTCTGGAATTGAGAATTTTTCAAGCAAATAGAAAAGGTAAGGACTGATGAAACTAGATCAGGAAAATTTCAGTCATTAAAGTTGAGTGATGGATAAAGATTCTTTACACTCTGTTCTCTCTTTTGTAAAAATTAAAACATAACAAGAAAACTAAAGAGAAGTTGTATTATTTTTGTCCAATTTACAAATCAAGTCAGTATTTGAAATAATTTAAGATATAACATACGCTAATGTCTTTTTCTACTTTTCCACTTGTTTGGAGGCAGGGCAGAATAAACGTATCTCAACTAACCATGCTCAAAAACACAGAAGCACTCTAAAACAGCTTGATACCGAATGTAAGAGGAAATGACGAAAGAGAAGGAAGGAAGGAAAGGAAAAAGAGGAAAGGAGTGAAGAGGGGAAGAGGGGAGAAACACAGTCTTTTATATGCAGTGCTGTGCTGCTGTTAAGTTGCTTCAGTGTCCAACCCTATGCAACCCCATAGACAGCAGCCCACCAGGCGCCCCCCATCCCTGGGATTCTCCAGGCAAGAACACTGGAGTGGGTTGCCATTTCCTTCTTCATATGCATTGCTATAAAACAGGGCTATTAAATGAGTTTCCTGTTGTAACAGGCTGTGAACTTATCACTTTTTCTTAAAAGGCCTTGATTTGAACATTATGATAACCTGTATAAATTTTGCAACTTTATAGTATAGACTCCTATAGAACTTCTATTTTGCAACCAAGATGAAGACAACTAATCAAACAGAAGGAGAATGGAAAGTCATTTTTGCTTGTAGATATTCAGAACTCAATATTAAGGATTAAAAATATTATGGCTAATGAAGACATACCAAGGGATTTAAAATATATGATGTGTACATATATACGTAAAGCCTGTAAAGTCTATTTACACATACATAATATATTTGATAGAAAAACTGAGTGAAAAGAATTAATATGAAGACACTCGGAAGGATTCTCAGTTCCTCAGACTGAGTGAGGCAGGACCATTGGTGAAGCAGGAACACGGTGATGGGCCAAGATAAGAGGCCACATTTGGCAACCTTGAAGTTGCAGATGATTAGATTAGATTAGATCGATGATTAGATCAATAAGCAAGGATCAAAGATCTCTGATTTCTAGCTAAAGCTCTTCACCAGATGTATTAGGCTGGCCAAGTACAGTATGTCTCCTTTTTTCTCCTTCAAAGAGAGCTAAGAATTTATCAGGTATCCACAACATCTTGCATAAAAGCAGAGAAGTGGACCGAACAAAGAACACCAGTTGAGCAGCTGCCTGCAGTGAGGGCATTTCTAAGTCTTCTGGTTTCTCACGTCCATTAAGTGGGTTGACTCAGTTCAGAATGTTCCAGAACCTTTAACCTTCAACATTTTCACTAGAGCTGCTAACAAGAGGAGACTCATCAGGCTTAGTTTTCAATCTCCTGTCTTCTCAGAGCTTGCCAGAGGTAATGATAACAATAGGATTCATTCCGAAAGATCCTTGAGGGGAAAGGGGCATACACCATCCATCTGCTGGATAAACAAACCCTGAATAAGTGGAAGTTGGCTGGAGGACTTCAGCTCAAATAATACAGACACACAATCTCAAAAGCTAGATCTCCAAGTCTCGGGCAGGGCCTTTTGCTCCTAAAGATCTACAGAAGTGATATCTAATTACGAGTACAAGATATTCTGGAACGTTCTCCATGACGTTAGGACAGTTTCTTTTAGAAGTTGGATTTTAGTTAGATCGTGTGCTTTCCTAATAAAAATGCTCTTATACTAGCATTAATGTGCTAATAGTCTGGATTGCTAACATCCTATAAGAAGGCAATAGTCATAATAGAATTCCTTTGTACAGACTTTCAGCCTAACCTTAGGTTGGAGCTCTGTATTTAAGATATAAGCATGCAAGATTGCTCAAGAAATATTCTGTTTATTTTTGGTTTATGCTCTTTTTCCTTTCTTAAGACAAAAGCCATTGACTTTTCTACCAAAAGTCATAAGAGCATTCTATTTTTTTTTCTTTAAGAACCATGTTCTTGTGAAACATTTAAAAGATTAAACTGTAAGCAGAGCTGAACACCTGGAAAAGTTTTTGATCCCATATAGTTGTAAACAGACTAAAAATCTCACCGTGGGCTACACTAAAAATGACAGACATGGTGCAACGCAGTATTCATTTCTTAGCATGACTGGGAGAAGGCAAAAGGAGCAAGCTTACAAAAGGGAAAAAAGACCTTGTTGAGAGTCCGGTATTAGGGAATTTCTATGAGGGATTTTGTTATCCACAACTGTGGGAATTTAGGGGAGAAAAATACCATACCATTAATTCTTTCTAACGTACCTGATTTAAATGATCTATAACCACAAGAAAGATGCAATCAAAAATGTGAAATTTTGTTAACTGGAGAGCATTAATAATGATAGTCTGTCTTCAGTTTGCTGGATATTATACTTAGTCATATTCAGAACCCAAAGGAGAAGAGAAACTAATACCATTAAAACAAATGTTTACTTTTAAGTAATATTTTGACAGACTGCCGAAGAATCAAAATGTCAACTCCAAAGGTTTTAGGGAGCAAGAAGGAGCCTTTGAATGTTAACAACATATCTTTAAGAAAATCATCACTGAGAATATAGAGTCAATTCTTGGCGATTCATTGGAACTTGATTACTTTGAACAAATAATAAAAATGCTTAACCCGGGCTGTCTTTTCCTGAAATATGATTACATACCCTTTAAGAAGGATATGCTCAAAAAACAAAAATAAAAAAAGAACAGTATTTACTTCAGAAAATTATAATAAAGAAGATAAATCTGCCAAGTGGGTGATTTGATTATCGTTCTGCTGATATAACAAATACAGGTCAGAATCAGTAAATACGTGGAGTTCTCTGGTGGAACAGTGGATAGGAATCTGCCTGCCGATGCAGGGGACACGAGGTTGATCTCTGGTCAGGGAAGATCCCACAGGCTGCAGAACAATTAAGCCCCTGAGCAACTACTGAGCCCTTTGCCCTAGAAAAACAAGAGAAGCTGTACAGTGAGAAGCCCAAGTACCGCAATAAAGAGAAACTAGAGAAACACTCACAACTAAAGTCCGAACCACAGCAACCAAGATCCCAAGTGACCAAAAAGGAAAAGGATCAGTAAGTATCCCTGAGCCCTTATTTTGTCTTTGAGGATGAGAAGGCACCACAGAAAGAGAAAAAGAGAAAGAAAGAAAAGATAAAAGGCAGGAAGAAAGGCGGGAGGGAGAAAGGAAGGACAGGAAAAAAGACAACCTTCCCTGCAGTCTGACAATATAGCTGGAGAAATAAAGTGTTTACACGTGAAAAGTTAATTAACAGTACAAGGAAGGGAGTCCAGTGAATTGTATGCATGATCTGGGTTCAGAAATACACAAGAGAGTGGTTACTGCAGGTCACAGCGTCAAGGAAGAGTTCGGGGAAGGAGTAGAGAAATAGACATGACACTTGAGACTGAATGGAATTGAAACAGGTAGGGAATGTCGTCTTAGTTTGGGCTGCTTTGACAAAATACACAGACTGCGTGGCTTATAAAGAACACACACTTATTTCTTGCAATTCTGAAACCTGGCCATCTGAGATCAGAGCTCCAGCACCAGTGGATTCTATGAGAGCTCTCTTCTGGGTTGTAGACTGTCAACTTCCTGTTGTATTTTCACATCGGCAGCAATAGAGCAAGAATACACTCTAAGATCCCTTTTTAAAAAAACCTTTTTATTTTATATTGGAGTATAGACAATTGACAGCATTATGATAGTCTCAGGTGGACAGCAAAGGGACTCAGTCATACATATAAATGTATCCATTCTCCCCCAAACTCTCCTCCCATCCAGGCTGCCACATAACATTGAATAGAATTCCCTATGCTATACAGTAGGCCCTTGTTGGTTATCCATTTTAAATATAGCAGTGTGTACATGGGCAATCCCTTTTATAAAGGCACTAATCCCGTACTGGGGGCTCTACTCTCATGACCTAAGTACTTCTCAAAGGCTTCATCACACTGAGGGTTGGGATTTTAACTTGGGTGGAAAAAAAAAAAATTCATACCATTGCAGGTATGCTCCAGATACTGGAGAAGGAGTGTGTGTGTGTGTGTGTGTGTGTGTGTGTGTGTGTTAGTCGCTCATTCGTATCCAACTCTTTGCGACCCCATGGACTGTAGCCAGCCAGGCTCCTCTGTCCATGGAATTCTCCAGGCAAGAATATTGAAGTGGCTGGCCATTCCCTTCTCCAGGGGATCTTCCTGACACAGGGATAGAACCTACGTCTCCTGCATTGCATTTGATCCTGCATTTACCATCTGATCCACCAGAGAAGCAGTAACCAAAGTGGCTGATCCACGTGATCTCTTCTGTTCTAGCTTCTCATAACAGCAAGTAGCATGCATACATAATACCACCACTTGGATTAGGTAGAGTGGATTCCAGAGTGGATTAAAGAATAAAAACTGTGTGTAAGAGACTGCAAAAGCTACTTCCTGCTTGGTAGCTTCATCCCAATTCACTCAACTAGATAGGTCAACTTAACTTACTAAACAGTTACCTAGAGAAATTATTGAATAATGTAAATTAAAAATAAATAAATAAATAAAAGTTACAGAAGCAAGTAATGTGACCTTTGAAGATACATATGCCAAAACCCTCAGCAGTAAAGAATCTTCCTGCAATACAAGAGATGTTGAAGACTTCAGCTCAGTTCCTGGGTCAGGAAGATCCCCTGGAGGAGGAAATGGCAACCTACTCCAGTATTCTTACCTAGAAAACCCCTTGGACAGAGAAACCTGCCAGGCTACAGTCCATGGAGTTGCAAGGAGTCAGATACAACTGAGTGACTAGAGTTCCTGTTTGGAATAGTCCTCACAGAGAATTCAGAGAAGCAACCTGTCTTGTTGCCTCCCAGCCATGTTTCACTTTTGACCAAAAATGGCATCACCCAGCTTAGACACCCACCTTAGTCATTGCACTTGGCTGCAAAGAACTTTGGTTGTGTCCAAAATAAAATCCTCCTTCAAAGAGAGATTTGCTTCCACATGAGTTATTCAAAGAATGAGCTGCAGGCTATAAAGGTAATTCCAAAGGATCCATTCCAGAAATATTCAAGTTGTAGCAGCTTAACTAGGCAAGGAGTACCTACTTCCCAAATGACAGCCTTAAAGAGCCAGAGTCTTTGGAGTGAGCATTTTGGTTTGCCTGTTGAAATAGATCCAGTCACATTGAGAAGCTGTTTGACATTGTGGCGGAACACGTAAAGTCTGGAATCAGACTGCTTGGCTTTGAATCTCTTCTGTTTACTTGTCTTACCCTTAACTGCTATACTTCAGTGCTCCATCTGTAAAATGGTAATAACTAATTTTATACATTTGGTATAAGAATCCAGTTCCGTAATACCTGCAAAATTACAGAATTGGATACCTACTGCTGTTGTAAAGTTGCTTCAGTCGTGTCCAACTCTGTGTGACCCCATAGACGGCAGCCCACCAGGCTCCTCTGTCCATGGGATTCTCCAGGCAAGGATACTGGAGTGAGTTGCTGTTTCTTCCTCCCATTGGATACCTGTTACATCGTAAATAATGGCTCCCCCAGTGGCTCAGTAACAAAGCACGTGCCCTGCAAGGCAGGAGCCACAGGAGATGTGGATTTGATCCCTGGGTCAGGAAGATCCCCTAGAGGAGTGGATAGCAATCCACTGCAGCATTCTTGCCTGGCGAATCCCATGGACAGAGGAGCCTGGCAGGCTAAAGGCCATGGGGTTATAAAGAGTCAGACCTGACTGAAGCAACTTAGCACGCAGGCACAGTAAACAGTACTAAAGGCCACTACCTCTAGTGGTGGTAGACATTAAAGTCACAGTTATAGCATCAGACAGTCTTTCCAAAAACGCTGGATGTGAAGGCAGTGGAATACTTAATAGTATATATACTGTGCCCTGTTGACAAAGACTTCTGATGCCAAATTTGTTACTAGCTATATACAGCTTTCTTCTCTATGATTGACTGTCTGCTTTCTCTCAAGGAACCATCCACATTTCTGGACTACGTTCTCCATACTGACTGATGCATTTCAACGTGACAACAAACTCTACACCATGAAATATGTTTGTTTGTTTGTTTTTGATGAGACCAAGTAAGAGTGTAGATTTGTGGACAGAGTATTTTTCCCTGGAGGAGGAAATGACAACTCACTCCAGTATTGCTGCCTGGAGAATCCCATAGAGAGAGGAGCCTGGCGGGCCATGGTCCTCAGGGTTGCAAAGAGCCCGACATGACTGGAGCAACTGAGCAGAGTATATTTAGAGAACGCGTAATATACATGCGTATCACTGTGTCTGCACTCTAAGGAGATGGTTGTAGTTACTTGTCACATGTTATAACGTGAGTGAAGCTGTGAAGAATCCAGAGGCCCTTAGATGTATGCATTAAGTCATCTGTTTTCGCCTTTAATCAGGTGCCTATTAAGGCTCTTCATAGAACACACAGAATCCCCCAAAATACCTTAGTTCAGGTAGAAGCAGTCAGTTCTCGTATATACTAGTTTACTATGTCCGCCAGCAGTTTCCCAGCATGAAGATCCTGCCACGTTTTCATGCTAGAATCTAACCTGTTAAAAACAAACCCTCTTCAGGCCTTTCTGCTTGCAGTCAATGGTTTTGAAATCCTGGCTCTCTTATTCACTAAGCATAGGACCTTGGACAAGTGGCTTAATTTCTCCATATCTGAGGTATTTCTTCAGCAAGGTTAGAACATTGGATTAACTTCCCTTTGTGGTCTAAGATCTTTATCTTTCTTAATATCCCATGTCACTGGAGGACAACTTGGAAAGCCAAAGGCCATCTGTAATTAATTATATCCTGATATTAAACTTCAACTCGGAAAGAGGCAGATATCACCGTGATGGCCCAGGCAATTTCCTTTAAAATGTCTTTTTTTTTTTTCAATCCAATTTCCCCCTATTATACTGTCATTGTAACTGTGTACTTACATAGAAATATCAGATTTGGTTTAAATGACCTTTACTTAGCACAGGATCACTTGACGATGTTCACTTTCAGCTATATCATTTCTCATGGGGCTAAGCCCTCTAGCAGGCATGAGTTCCCCATAATAATTTTCACGCTTTTTTCTTATCTCTCTATAGGAGGACTTTATATTTCTTAATAATATAACTTCATCTTTTTCTTTTATAGCTCTGCCTTCTATAGAGTTCCTAGACTTGTACTCCAAACATGATAGAAACTCAGTAACAGTTTTACTCATTGACAAACAGCTGGGCTTCCTGCAAAGAGCAATCATGGTTTCAGATATTTACAGCAGGTACAGGCTTCCCAATTTTACGAGGAAAGAAAAAGGAAAGGGAATACGTCCATTCAGGTGGCTCAGTGAGTAAAGAATCTGCCTGTCAATGCAGGAGACACAGGAAACATGGGTTCAAGCCCTGGGTTGGGAAGATACCCTGGAGAAGGAAATGGCATCCCACTCCAGTGTTCCCGCCTGGAGAATCCCTGTACAGAAGAACCTGGTAGGCCACATTGCAAGAAGTTGGATATGACTGAGAGACTGAGTACACTTGTATCAGTATGGCTAAAGTGGCCTTGCAGGGAACTCTGCACCCTTGCTGTTACTGAAGTGGGTATACTTGAGGTTCTAAATTTCCTTACAAGCTTGCAAATTACTTAATCTCTTTAAGTTTCCTTATTTGTAAATGCAGATCTACCTTAAGGATTGGCCTACAATTGAAATGAGATTTTATATGTAAAGCTTCTAGCACACTAAGACATATTACTATTCTTACACTAATGATATTGATATTAATTGATTAATATTGATATTAGTATCTGGAGTTTTTGGACCCCAACTCTAACCTGATCGTTGGACACAGTTCAGCTATTTCAGAAGCTTTCTTTGTAATAAGAACCAATCTGACTCAAATTGGCCTTCAGAAGCTTCAAGAAGCTAACAAGCTTATCACCCCCAACTGAAGCAGACAAACGAAAGTTATCAATGCATTAGAAACAAGTTATGAGTGGAAAATTCTATGATACAGGGTAAATCTCTTCTTCTAAGTATTAAGAGTAAAAATATTGTTTCTTTTACTATTAAACTTTACCAATTCCCAACTTGATAAACATCAACCTGTGGAATTTTACTTTCATTATAATTGGGACTGTTTAGGTGATAGTGATGGTTATCGTAGATGACCCAGGTCCTGAACTATGATTTATACTAAGTGCTTGAAATAAAATTTCCACTTCCCCCTTTTCTTGGTTCATACTTCAGAATTTAATAAGTCCTCTACATATGAACCTTTAAGTCACAAACTTTGAAAGAGGCAAGTGGGTGTTCTCATGTCGAATCACCTAAGTTAGTTCACATGTCTGGTGTACATTGTCATGTATGCACCCTCTCCAAGCGGTTGTGCGTTTGTGTACTTCACTGTACATACTATACAGAGTACACTAGTACAGTATCTTTATTTTAAGCTATATCTGCAAAGGGACAACCTCATTGAACTCCTTGCCGTGCAACATGAGGAGCTAACTAATGAAGACCTGATGGAATTGGAGACCCAGAGAAAGGACGGAGAGAGACGAGAGGAAGAAGTGACTGAAGAACCAAAGTGATTCACGAGGCAAGATATGGCCAGGGGGCTTTCCTTATTTAAGCAGGCACTGTTAGCTTTTCAGGTACAGGACCCAAGTGTAAAATGGTACATGAAGGTTGTAGCAGCCTTTCAGAATGAAATCCACTGTTACGTGTTACCATGTCATCTATGATGAGACAAACAGCCACTACCCAAGCATCATTTTTGCAAGAGGGTTGGTAGCATTGACTCCAGCAAGGAATCCGAAACTGTGCCATCGATATCAGGCTTAAGTGAAACTGCATCTTGCCTTCTGTCTCCCACTGTTGACGCTCCTGCCGCTCTACCACCTCTAATCAGTAACACTTCTTGCCTGTTCACTCGATGCCAGCCCCAAGTATGCCAGCTTTTCTACTGTACCAACATGCTTTTCAAGGTACTGTACTGTAAGATTAAAAATGTTTTCTTTATTTTTTTGTCTTTTAATGTATCGTGTGAAAAGTATTGTAAACCTATTACAGTAAAGTACTATATAGCTGATCGTTTTAGGTGGGTACCTAGACTAACTTTGTTGGGCTTACGAACAAACTGGACTTGCAAACCTGCTCTCAGAACCAGACTCATCTGTATGTAGGAGACTTATTGCAAATGATAAAATAGCACACACTCTTAATCAGTTTAATGACAGAAAGTCAGAGCTTCTAGAAATATCAAATCATAGTCATAAGAAGAAGTGAACCTGAGGAGATATACATATATATACATGTATATACATATACATATACATATATATACATGTATATACATATACATATATATACATATACATATATATGTATTTTTAGCTTGCTAGAAATGACATAAAATACATTCCTCACTTATCGTGAATTTATTTCACATAAAGGAAAGCAATGCTATCTCTGTTCGTATACACAAAAAACACTGACTTTTTAAAAGTGCTTCTGTTTTAACAATGCTATAAATTGTAAGGGGAAATGTACAGCAAGAATTTAAACCATGGAAAAAGAAAGGTACTAGAACTTGTTTTTATTTATAATGGATTCTAACAGTACATTTCTATGGCAATTTTAGGACTATTTTAGAAATATTTTGTTATCAAATCATCCACAATAGCAGTTTCAACTTTCCCTGAAAAAAAAAAAAAAATATATAAACTGAGACCTCTAGTGGAGGAAAGTGGGAGTTCCCACTTTCAGTTCCCATTGACAGCTTCTTTTAACCTCATCACACTAACAAATTCTTTCCTAGAAAATATAACGATTTTCAATAACTTTTTTGGCCATGTTTGATTGGAAGATAATTGCTTTGCCATGTCGTGGTGGTCTCTGCCCTATATCAACACAAAGCAGCCATCAGTTCAGTTCAGTCGCTCAGTCGTGTCCGACTCTTTGCGACCCCATGAATCGCAGCACGCCAGGCCTCCCTATCCATCACCAACTCCCATCGAGTCAGTGATGCCATCCAGCCATCTCATCCTCTGTCGTCCCCTTCTCCTCCTGCCCCTAATCCCTCCCAGCATCAGACTCTTTTCCAATGAGTCAACTCTTTGCATGAGGTGGCCAAAGTACTGGAGCTTCAGCTTTAGCATCATTCCTTCCAAAGAAATCCCAGGGCTGATCTCCTTCAGAATGGACTGGTTGGATCTCCTTGCAGTCCAAGGGACTCTCAAGAGTCTTCTCCAACACCACAGTTCAAAAGCACCAGTTCTTCGGCGCTCAGTTGCTCAGTCGTGTCCAATTCTTTGAGACTCCATGGACTGCATCAAGCCAGGCCTCCGTGTCCATCACCAACTCTCAGAGTTTACTCAAACTCATGTCCATTGAGTCAGTGATGCCATCCAACCTTCTGATCCTCTCATCCTCATCCACCCTCTAACTCCTCACAGAGTGCAAGGCTGGTATCTTTGTGCCCTACAGCAGTTTCCGACTAGCTATCAATTTGACACACGGCTCAGACGGTAAAGCATCTGCCTACAATCTGGGAGACCCGGGTTCTATCCCTGGGTCGGGAAGATCTGCTGGAGAAGGAAATGGCAACCCACTCCAGTATTCTGACTTGGAAAATCCCACGGACAGAGGAGTCCGGTAGGCTACAGTCCATGGTAGCAAAGAGTCGGACACGACTAAGCGACTTCACTTTCACTTTTCACTTTCATGCACTGGAGAAGGAAGTGGCAACCCACTCCAGTTCTTGCCTGGAGAATCCCAGGGACAGGGGAGCCTGGTGGGCTGCCGTCTATGGGGTCGCACAGGGTTGGACACGACTGAAGCGACTTAGCAGTAGCAGCAGCAGCAGCGTATATATGTCAGGGCTACATTCTGAATTTGTCTTAGGCTCCCGTTCGCCACTGCGTCCACCAGTCCATCTCTATGCCTGTGTCTCCATTTCTTCTCTGTAAAGAGGTTCATCAATACTGTTTTTCTAGATACCACATGCATATGTTAATATGTATTTGTTTTCTTCTTTCTGGCTTACTTTCCTCTTATACTCTAGGTTCAGCCACTTCACTACAACAGATTCGAATGAGTTCCTTTGTATAATTGAGTAGTATTACATTGTGTACATGTACCACAACTTCTCTATCCATTCATCCATTGACAGACATCTAGGTTGCTTCCATGTCCTGGTTACTGTAAATAGTACTGCAATGAATTTTGGCGTACATGTGTCTGTTTGAAGTTTGCCATATGCCCAGTAGTGGGATTTCTGGCTCATATGGTAGTTTTATTCCTAGTTTATTAAAGAATCTCCATACTCTTCTCCATAGTGACTGTGCCAATTTACATTTCCACCAACACTGCAGGAGGACTCCCTTTTATCCACATCCTCTCCAGCTCAATAGCTTTAAAAATCTGCATATTTACCTTTTGTACACTTAGAAACTTTTTACTATCTCTTTATATTAAATACTTAACAATAAAATGAATATATGTATATGTGTATATATATATATATATTTGAAAAACCAACTGTTCTAACTGTAAATGGCTCAGGAAATCTAACATACAGTTTGAAAACTAAAACATCATTTGGATGGAAAGCACATTCATTCCCTAGTGAAATGACTCACTGTGATTTTGTATCCTGGGGATGAAATGCACACTGGGAGTCTGGGGTCCTGTAACAAGGATGATCCAGAGACTAAAAATACTTGACATTTATACGTTGTTTGACATCCTGGGACATGAAAGTCATGTTGAAGTGCTATATCCCTAACCCAGACACAAACAAAACAATAAACACCACAATGTACTGCCTGAAATATGAGGCCAACTTGCAAAGGAGAAATGTCTGAAGAGAGGTTACACCAAATATAAGTAATGAGACAGTAAACGGAACCTAAAGGTCTGCAGAGATTTCCGGTCTGCAGCTGCATGAGTTCCCTGCAGAAATACTTTAGATCATATGTTTTTCCACATACTTTAATTTATGGCTTTATTTATTTGCACTGTAGAACAAAAGCCAGACTGAGTCTGTAAAGAGGATCCCTAAGCTATCACTTATAGATAACTCTGGTTGGAGATTGCCAAAGAAGACGTGGACTCTTCAGCTCGGTAAACACTGTATTCAAATAACATAGCTCTGAATTCAAGTGGGGAAGAAAGTGCCCCAAAGATAGGCTTCGAGGTCACAAAAATGTCAGTAATTCAAAGTGAGAAAAATTTGTTCCCAAAGACACAGAAACATAAAGTCTAAAACACTGACCTAACACGTACATTTTACTACAAACTCAAAGTAAAGGTCAGTAATATATGGGATGGATCTTAGACTGAGGAGGATCACAATATGTTTTATTTAATTCATCCTTTCGAAAATATTTGCTAATTATATCTCTTTATAGAGACTTTGATTTACTTTTTTTTTTTTAACTGGACTATGATTGCTTTATAATGTTACGTTAGTTTCTGTTGTTATTTAGTCATTAAGCTGTATCTGAATTGTTTTGCAACTCCATGGACTGTTGCCTGCCAGGCTCCTCTGTCCATGGAATTCTCCAGGCAAGGGTTGCCATTTTCTTCTCCAGGAGATTGTCCCGACCCAGGGATGGAACTCTTGTCTCCTGTATTGACAGGTGGAGTCTTTACCACTGAGCTACCAGGGAAGCCCAAGTTAGTTTCTGCAGTATAGTAAAGTGAATCAGCTGTGTATATAGATATATATATACACATACACATATTTATATCCTCTCTTTTTTGGATTTTCTTCTCATTTAGGTCTCCAGAGAGCAATGAGTGGCATTCCCTGTACCCTACAGTCGCTTCTCATTAGTTATCTGTTGGGACCGACAAATAGACACTATTGATATTACGTAGAAAATAGACAACTTTTGAGGGGGTAGATGAGACTGACAGTGGAGTGAATTCCTCCACCCTTTTATTCTCCTTTGGGAAGTCAACTTCAGATAAAACTGCTGAGCAATAACATGTAGATTATGCTTTGCTACAACAGTGAGACTTAGTGATAAAACGGGCATTAGAGTGAACAGATAAAATGGTCATTGGAGAGAACAGAGTAATATAGAGTGGGGTGCTTGAGAAAAGCTTGGAGGAAGAAAAAAGAATTTGAAGTATGCCCTAAACTATGGGTGGGATTGGGAGAGGCCTAGAAAGGCATTCCTTGAGGTATGGCAGAAACGGAAGCAAAATTTTAGAGACAGAAATGAGTTTAGGACAGGAGTTTCTTTTAGGGAAGTCATGAAGAGAAAAGGTAAAAAGTAGCTCATTAAACCATCTGGGGCTTGGAGTAGCAGGGAGATAGTAAGTGGAAGCTGTAAGGATTGCATGAAAACCTGATGGATTTCATTGGAGGTAAAGTGGGGACAAGAGGAAGGGAGTCAGCATTAACTTAAAACTTCAAGGGCTGCATATCAGTATTTGTTGAGCACTGACTATTGTCTGCATTATAGGCAGATTCTTTACCGCTGAGCCCCCAGCAAGCTATAAGGTGGTATTGGTAGGATATTAAGGAAAAAAAAAAATCTTGACCTAAGCTTGAAAGAAGGTATAATTCAACTATCAGATAAAATTTGGGCTCAGAAATATCTGGAAACACATACAAAAGTCTCAGGAGTAATATGAAACCTGATTAATGACTAATATAAGTCAGAGACTAGGAATTAACCAAGTTCTAGAATTTAATTTTTGTATACATTCATCCCTTCTTAAAGGAAGTGTTTTATTATGATGGTTAGTTTTATGTGTCAACTTGGCTAGGCCACAGTACTCAAAGATTTGATCATGCACACTTGGGTGCTTCTGGGAGCTGTTTTTTAGATGAAAGTGACATTTGTGTCCAACTCTCAGCCACCCCATGAACTGCAGCCCACCAGGCTCCTTCATCCATGGGATTTTCTAGGACGGAGGAGCCTGGTGGGCTACAGTCCATGGGGTGGCTGAAAGTTGGACATGACTCAGTGACTTCACTTTCACTTTTCGCTTTCATGCATTGGAGAAGGAAATGGCAACCCATTCCAGTCTTCTTGCCTGGAGAATCCCAGGGATGGGGGAGCCTGGTGGGCTGCTGTCTATGGGATCACACAGAGTCGGACACGACTGAAGCGACTTAGCAGCAGCAGCAGCAGCAGCAACATTTGAATTAGTGGGCCTCATCCAATCAGTTGAAGGCCTTATGAAGAAGATTGGTGTCCCCCAAGGATGAAGAAAGTCTGCCTACAGACTGCTTTCAGACCTGGATACTTCCATGGGCCTCCAGCCTGCTGGCCTGCCCTGTAGATTTTGGAAGTGCCAGCCTCCATAATCACATGGGNACATTTGAATTAGTGGGCCTCATCCAATCAGTTGAAGGCCTTATGAAGAAGATTGGTGTCCCCCAAGGATGAAGAAAGTCTGCCTACAGACTGCTTTCAGACCTGGATACTTCCATGGGCCTCCAGCCTGCTGGCCTGCCCTGTAGATTTTGGAAGTGCCAGCCTCCATAATCACATGGGCCAATTTCTTAAAATAAGTATCTGTTGCTGTCTTTCTGACTCTGACCCTCTGTATACACAACACACACACACACACACACATCCTACAGGTTCTGCTTCTCTGGAAGCCCTGACTAATGTAATTGTGAACTAGGCTGATATATAGGTTGTGAAAACAATAAACATGAAAACAATAAACAAATACTTGCACGTGGAGAATTTCATCAGATGTTCAGATGTGTTTGGCTGGCTGTTTCTTGTCTTGTCTTCCTTTCTTAGGAATGTAAAATTCAAAGCATGATCAGAAATAAAATTAATTGAAGTTGGAAACCAGTGAGAAAATAGTCTTCAACTCTAATTTAAGTACTGATGGACTGGTCAAACAATTTATGTTAGACATTAACGTAAGATGGAAAAATTGCAACCATTACAGAAAAAGGAAACTACCACCATTTTTGTGTTAACAAAATGATATATTCACTAGGATGCTGGTCCTCCTTCAAAGTATCTCTTTTCCAGTATGATGGCTCCCAAAAAAACTAAACATAGAATTGCCGTATAATTCAGCAATTCCACTTCTGGTTATATAACCAAAAGAGTAGAAAGAAAGGACTTGAACAGACACTGGAACATTAGCATTCAAAACAGCATTATTCACAAGAGCCAAAAGGTAGAAAAAACCCAAATGTCCATCAGTGGATGAATGAATAAACAAAACGTGGCGTATACATGTGATGGAATATTGTTCAACCACAAAAAGGGATGAAATTCTGACATATGCTACAGTATGGATGAAACGTAGAAACATTTGTCAGGCACAAAAGGCCAAATATACTGAGGTATTCTGAAGAGAAAAATTCATAGAGCCAGAAAGTAGAATGCTGGTTACTAAGGACTGGGAAAGGAGGGAATAATGAGTTATTGCTTGGTCAGTACAGAGTTTCTGTTTGAGATGATTAAAAAGTTCTAGAGATGAATGGTTGTAAGATAATGTGAATATACTTAATGTCACTGAAAAATGATTAAAATGGTAAATTTTGTGTGCCATACTTTATCACAGTAAAAAGTGCCACTTTTCTGGGTGGACAAGTGAGTTTGTGATGGGGGTTGAGGAAAATTAGTAGCGATTCAGTTCAGTTACTCAGTCGTGTCTGACTCTGCGACATCCTAAATCGCAGCACGCCAGGCCTCCCTGTCCATCACCAACTCCCGGAGTTCACTCAGACTCATGCCCATCGAGTCAGTGATGCCATCCAACCATCTCATCCTCTGTCGTCCCCTTCTCCTCCTGCTCCCAATCCCTCCCAGCATCAGACTCTTTTCCAATGAGTCAACTCNTGACTTCACATTCCAGGATGTCTGGCTCTAGGTGAATGATCACACCATCATGATTATCTGGGTCATGAAATCTTTTTTGTACAGTTCTTCTGCGTATTCTTGCCTCCTCTTCTTAATATCTTCTACTATTGGAGTTTGGCAAAGACATCCTGATTTTAGGAAGAGAAAGATGGTTAGACGAGGGCTGATAGTGGAAGGAGATAAAGAAATTTTCTGGATGAGAACCTTGAGGGTCTCAAGACAATGATGCGGTCTTGTCTGCTGAGCCAGTGAGAACAGGATGAGCCAAAGTACACATTGTAGTGAGTAGCATAAGCCCCTCAGAGGATACACCCCCACACAAAAACACACACAAGAATTTTCCACTAAATATTTATTCATGAACAATAGTGGTGATTGCAAACAATCCTTCCAAATTTTCTCTTAAAATGGTTGCATGATTATTGTCAAAAAAAGTTTTATTGAACTCCAACTAAACCCAAAAGTGTACCCTTTCTCAGTTCTTAGGGATAAATTTGATACATTAGAGTCATTTCCTAAAGGCTTCCCTGATGGCTCAGTGGTAAAGAATCCACCTGTCAGAGCAGGAGGCACAGGTATGATCTCTGAGTGGGGAAGATCCCCTAGAGAAGGAGATGGAAACCCACTCCAGTATCCTTGCCTGGGAAATTCCATGGACGGAGGAGCTTGGCAGGCTACAGTCTGAGGTCATAAATCATTGGATACAACTTAGAGACTAAACAACAACAAAAACATCAAGTCATTTCCTAATACTTCTTTACTAGAGATGTTTTAATTCATCCAGTTCAGTTCAGTCACTCAGTCGTGTCCGACTCTTTGTGACCCCGTGAACTGCAGCACGCCAGGCCTCCCTGTCCATCACCAACTCCCAGAATTTACCCAAACCCATGTCCATTGAGTCAGTGAAGCCATCTAACCATTTCATCCTCTGTTATCCCTTTCTCTTCCTGCCTCCAATCTTTCTCAACATCAGACTCTTTTCAAATGAGTCAGCTCTTTGCATGAGGTGGCCAAAATATTGGAGTTTCAGCTTCAACATCAGTCCTTCCAATGAATACCCAGGACTGATTTCCTTTAGGATGGACTGGTTGGATCTCCTTGCAGTCCAAGGGACTCTCAGGAGTCTTCTCCAGCATCACAGTTCAAAAGCATCAATTCTTCGGTGCTCATCTTTCTTTATAGCCCAACTCTCGAATCCATACATGACCACTGAAAAAACCATAGCTTTGACCTTTGTTGACAAAGTAATGACTCTGCTTTTTAATATGCTCTCTAGGTTGGTCATAACTTTCCTTCCAAGAAGTAAGCGTCTTTTAATTTCATGGCTGCAATCACCATCTGCAATGATTTTGGAGGTTCCAAAAATCAAGTCTGCCACTGTTCCCACTGTTTCTCCATCTATTTGCCATGAAGTGATGGCATTAGAAATATTCAAAATGCCAATTTTGAGAAACATGTGATACAGTAAAATATGTTGATTGTTTGTTGCTACAAATAAACCACCTAAAAATGTAGTGACTTAAAACAATGATTATTTACTTAGCTTATAAACCTGCAGTTGGTTCAAAATCTTCCCAAGACAGGCTCATCTCTGCTGTGTGCTAAGTCACTACAGTCATGTCCTACTCTTTGCAACACCATTGTCCATAGCCCACCAGGCTACTCTGTCCAGGTAAGAATACTGGAGTGGGTTGCCATTTCTTCCTCCAGGGGATCATCCCAAGCCAGGGGTTGAGGCCGCATCTCTTATGTCTCCTGCATTGGTAGGTGGGTTCTTTACCACTGGCGCCACCTGGGAAGCCTCTTCTGTATGAGGTGTCAGCTAATACTCCCCACTTCCAAGATGCCTTTCCCAGATGACTGGGAGGCTGATGCTGGCTCTTGGCTGGAAACTTATCTGAGGTTGTGGGTTACTCTTCTGCACATAGATATCTTCAGCTGGGCCTCTCTTTAGCCACTTGGGCTTCCTCACAACATGGTGGTTGGATTTCAGGAGCAATACTCCCAAGTCAATGAATTTTATGACATAGCCTTGGAATTCATAGTCATAGGTTTACCTAGATCAGATTCAAAAGAAGGAAAGGGACATGGATTCCCTACCTCTCAATGGAACAGCTGTCAACATCATATTGTGAGCAGAGCATGTGAAATAGGAGATATTGTTGCAGTCACTGGATATTATAAAGGAGAAATACAGCTAAATACAAATTTTTTAAGTTAAGTTTGTTTAAAGATGAATATCATACTTGAATACATGTGGTCTGCTAAAAGTGATATGGTGTTATCAAATTCTACTTTGGGTACCTTATCAATTTACCAGTTCCTTCTTCTACTCCATTTCCCTAATATCTTCTTAATATCAATTTTAGAAGCTTCATTGTCTCTGCCCCTCAAGGTGGCCTTCTAACAACCATGACTTATAGTGTCATGTTTTCCATCCCTCATCTTTATCTCCTTGATTCTTAACTTGAATCTCATCTTGAATCTATCAAGTAACTATGATAAAAAATTGATATCTAATATAGAAAATTGAGATAAAGATATAGATTTTAAATAATTAATTTTAAAAGAATACTAAATTATAATCCACATGCAAATAAAAAATGGATATGTGGTAAAGTTCTTGTTTAACTCATTAAAATGACAAAAGAACCAATGCAATGTTATAACAGACTCAAAGAACTCAAAAGAACACACATTTTTTGGTAGAAATGCTGAAACAAATTTAGAAATGGATGCAAATAGGCAAAACTGCTCAGTATCCATAGGGTCATCAATTGCATCCCAAGGACCATAATTGCATTTTCATAGCCAAAATCTATTTCCATTTCTATCAAGTTCTGCAAGTTAGCTTCTGTCTCTATTGAGTTATAAAAGAACATAATCAACAATAAAGACACACTTCCCCTGTAGGATTACATAATCTCCAAAGGCTCTTGTATTTCACTGAAAGGCTATTCAATAATCTCCTTTATCCATTTCAAAATTTTCTACAGTCTTCCCAACTTTGAAAATATCATCATGATTGACTTGATCAATCAGGGCCCATTGTTTTTTTTATTTTTTATTTTAGTGGTTGAAATAGTAAGACTATAAAATCAGATAGAAGGAGTAGAAGAAACAAGCAACAAAGTATAAATTAAAGGTGTAAATTTGCTGATGGATTTTTTTCATCAAAATGGAATCTTTACATTTCAACTTCTTTATTCAAAAGCAGGGGGGCTTGCCTGACTTATATTATTTCCCACCAAGACAGTACTCTCGAAAGCGCATGCCCAGGACAGCACAGTCCAGTGTATGCAGCAAGAAGAGCAAAAGTCCAACAGATGAACTTCTAGGTGGTTATCAGTCCTTGTAGATGACCATTTTCCATCCATGCCCAGAAATAAACAGGAGACCATTGTGGGAACTCCCAACTCAACTGTTCAGGACTTAAGATGAACTTCTCTGCAAAAGCCAAGTCCTACATAAACAAGACTTCTGGGTGGTCATCCTGGCAGCATGGTCCTATGATTCACTGAAGTACAGAGCATTAGAGATGACAGAGACACAAATGACCCCAACAAGGTTCAAATTAGAGTGAATCCAGGAGCAGTAACAAATCCAAAGAGCAACTAAAGCTGAGTATTATTTTGTCCAAAGCCAAACTCCTCTCTCAGCAGGGAACACATCCCATCAACAAACATCTCTTCATTTTATTGGACCTGACACCAAACCAGATTTCCTCATTCAGATCTCTGTTATGCTTAGACTCCATGGCCAGAATTAACATGCAGCGTTTGTCCTATTTATTCCTGACTCTCTCTCTGAGAACTAAAATATTTGGATTACATTACCCATGACAATGAGAGTTCTGGTGGTAAAAACATGATCACATTCAGTCCCCAAACTCATTACATACAGTTTTGCAAGTCATGCATAAAATTTTGTTAATGCATTGGTCTTTGTTTTCTTCACATGTTTTTTTGCAATTTGTTTTATCCTCATAATGAACCTTAAGATAATTAAAACAGGCACTATCATCTTGTATNAATGAGAGTTCTGGTGGTAAAAACATGATCACATTCAGTCCCCAAACTCATTACATACAGTTTTGCAAGTCATGCATAAAATTTTGTTAATGCATTGGTCTTTGTTTTCTTCACATGTTTTTTTGCAATTTGTTTTATCCTCATAATGAACCTTAAGATAATTAAAACAGGCACTATCATCTTGTATAATTGAAAATGAAACTGAGGCATAGCAACTTTCAATTTGTTTTTCTTATCATACAGCATTGTGACAATGAATGCTTAGGCAAAAATCGTATGTACACATCACAGGGGCTAGAAATAAATATTTAGACACAAAAACTTGCTCATAGATTCTATGAATAATAAGGGACAAGTTTAGAGCACAGCTGGGGAAAAGAGATAGTGTCTCCCAGATGTTTCAGCATACATTTCATGTCTTAAAAAGGTTTGTTTGGGTTTGGTTTCGTTTGGACTTTTGTGTGTGTGTGTAGTCTGGGATTCTCAATGGGAGCAGTTTGACCTTGGATATAAGGATAAGTTGAGATAAAAGGCAATTCTACAGCATAAAGAGGGATGAATTTGTTGATTTCCCATCATAGTTGCCCTTTAAAGAGCTTTTAAAATGGAAGAGAGTTCTGTGGATATCTGAAGAATGCATGTGAGGAGTGAAGGAAATACATTTCCTTTTTGCAGAACAATAATAAAGATACACTATTGGGAGTGGAATATTAGTCTCCTCAGTCACACCACCTGTACAATCAATACTGACCATAGTGGAAGCCTTCCTCAAAAATGACTTTGCTAAATGGCACTTCAGTGAACACAAGTCATACTATGATGAGAACACTCTTAGATTAAGAATCTAAGAAGTTGAAGGAAATACTTTTGTGTTGACTTTTTGTCATAGAAAATTCGTTATGACCCCCCTAAGCAAAACCCCATTAATAGAGGCTACTGACTTAGATATAAGTCAATTACTAAATCTAATAAATATTTCTTATTGAACTATATCAAACTTCGTCACCACAGAATACATATATAGAAATGAAGTCAAGTGTCTTTTGGTTTTCTTTCAAAGTAAAAAAAAAAAAAAAAGAAAGAAAAAGAAAGCAACTTTAATATGTAATACATTCAGGGAAAAAAAAAGAAAAAACGTGTGAAAAAGTTGGTTTTTGTTTGTCCCTTAAATGAAGCGAGACTTTCCAACAAGGCAGTACTATGCAGTGCGTACACGTTGAGTCACGTCTGACTCTTGTGCAACCCCATGGACTGTAGCTACCAGGTTCCTCTGTCCATGAGATTTCCCAGGCGAGAGTACTGGAGTAGGTTGGCATTTCCTCAGCCAGGGGATCTTCCTGACTCAAGGATCGAACCCGCATCTCTTGTGTCTCTTGCGTTCGCAGGTGGATTCTTAACCACTGCACGCTGGGCTCTTGATATCTATATATGTTCGCATCCTAAATGCCTATGGTAGAATGATACTGTCCTTGTAACAAGGCTAATGACAAATAAATATCAGGCATTTTTTCGTCACTTAAAAAAATCAATTGCTGTAATTTTCCTCTCTGTCTTAAAATTTGAAGACTAATGAATCTTTATAAATAGGTTTAGATAGGAAAAGCCCATCAAGAGAGCACCATTCAGTAAGTTCAAGAAAGTTTTGTTTCTGATGTCAATGGTGGATTTTTCCATTCTATTTTGACTGCCTCAAAATTGAATATTGAAAAAAAAAATGTGAAAGAAGTTTCTAGTCAAGGAGTTTTAACCAATTCTCTAGTAGTTGTGCAAAGTAAGAATATTCTTTACTACCAAATAAGGAATAGACGATCCATCCAAATGCACAAAAATCCTTTGATGATAAAAGCAACCTCAATACAATTTGATTTCTTTTTTCCAAAGTGAGCCTCCACCCTAAATTTCCGTCTGAAATACTTAATTTGGCAAGGGGACAGTAGCATAAAAATGAATTTTGTTCATGAATTATATTTTTTCCTGTTCTTCATGACATTTATGTTTGCCAAATATAAATGACCATGCATGTATTAAGTAACAAAGGTGTCTTTCCTTTCCAGTAGCACACATTTTATTAATAAGGTTTTGTCTCAATAGTCGGAGTAAAAAAACTTTTTCAACTGGTTTCTGGAAATAAATAGTGTAGCCCATCTGAGGTAAATTATCTATTTCTAAGTTCCAGTTATTGTTTTTTTTTTTTAAGCATCTCAGGAGGTTATATGCCAAAAAAACAAAAGTCATTTCTTGGAAGAAATAATTTATCTCAGGTGGAAAAAGAGCAAAGGTATGGCCCTTGACCTTGCAAAATCTCTAAGGAAGGTTTGGGAACTCAGTTATTCCATAGATCCCACTGGTCCAATGGGGCTTCCCTGGTTTCTCAGATGGTAAAGAATCTGCCTGCAATGCAAGAGACCCAGGTTCGATCCTTGGGTCAGAAAGATTCCCTGAAGAAAACTGGTATCTACTCCAATATTCTTGCCTGGAGAATTCTATGGACAGAGGGGCCTGGCAGGCTACAGTCCACGGGGTTGCAAAGAATTGGACATGACTAAGTCACTAACACTACAGATATATATATAGTCCAATACTGAAACCTAAGTGTAAGGTCTAGAGACATTGTATTATACTTATTATTCCATTTCAAGGCTTTTCTGATTGTAAAAGGGCTATTTAAAAGGTGTTATCCTAACAGCCATTTACTCTCTCCTTCACACCAGAGAATAAGGATTTCATTTTTGAACTGGGAGGTAGGTGATGTTACCACACACTCCCAACACTCAATATGGGCACATTTTACCTGTTTACCTACATTTCTGATCTTTCTGGAGGCATTCAGACACAGAGATGAGATGCAGCTTGTTCAGGGATATTCACTAGTACGGCAAGTTTAAAAATTTGTCTCATTTAGTTTTCATTCTAGGCACAGATTCTCTGAAGTAACCACCCTTGAGTCAAGAAATCTGAAACTCCAATGTCTACCTGGAGGTGGGTGCTTCCTGAATATCTTGTTCATAACTGTCATTACAGCGCTTGTACTCAGTACGCCGCTCCCCACGTGTATTTTCGCTTCAGTTTAGATTCTCACGTCTGGGTTGAATGACAGCTATGAAGCAAGTGTGAGCAGCACTGATCTGCACCAGCTGTTTTACAGCTGCGCTCTTGGTGGCATCAGGCACACTGAAGCTCTGACCTTTTCTTCCCTTTCATACTCATCTCTGATCCTTAAACCTTGGTTCTACAGCATGAGCAGGTATTTCATCTATTTCTATCTATTTCCAATTCTAGATTTGGGGGAGGTAAGAGGAGAAACGGGTGCAGTTTTTCTTCATCACTTTGCCAAGTATTCCCTTACAAGAGCATCTTGAACTGGCTTAAAGGAGGTGTTCAAAAACAGAGATGTCTTAGATGAACATCTAAGTAGCACATCAAACTCCTTCTCCATGAAGAGAGGAATAAACAGATCTAAACAATAAAACTGTGACTTTCGGTGTAAGTGAAGGTTCTGGATCTGCTGGGCTCATCATTTCAAAAGGATAACTATATAGATCTGACCTAAGAAGTGGAAAGCTTAAACGCAAATGTATGTGGAAGCTGAAGTTAGAATAGTGAAACTATCTGACAACTTGAACTATGAATAGGTTTGGGTGACTGGGGACGAAGGAGTTAAGATAAAGATGTGTTGCCTTTAGCATTTATTACTTTGGGTCTAATAATCCCAGTCTAAACTGAATTTGCTTCTTGATGTGGATGAATCAGAGAGAGTCCAGTATATCTGTGGGAGGTTTACAGAAAGCTTAGGAGGCTTAGGAGAGTTCCTGACGATGAAAAATCACCCACAGAGGAAAGTTAAAAGATTTGAAGTTGGTTCAAGAAAATTGTACCAAGAAGAGCAAGTAAAATCAAATATGGCAGGATCTCTGGTACTTGTATGTTCCATGACCAAGTCTTAGGCAATTTTACTGGAGTCTGATGGAGTGACCCAAACTAGAAATGGAAAAAATTTTCCTAGGAAAGAAATTTTCCTACCAAACCTCTGCATGGAGAGTACAAAAGAGGATGCCATGACCCATGGAAATCAAAGTTGAAGAGAGGGAAATTCATCATTTCTGGGGTGTGTCTTCACCACATGGACTTCAAAGGAAAACAGTGACCATTAGCTGGGCCATGTTTCGGATGCTTTGGGACCACTTCTACAGAAAAGCTGCGTAGGACAATCTTGCTAATGGCAGCAGCAATAAGAAATGATAGGTTATAGTGGCATTGATAGTAGCTTGTAGCGCTTTCAGATACATCAGACATCTTGACCTTTGATGACTATTTGAAGTCACTGAAGGAAAAGAGGACAATGGACGTGCGTGATAAATATCGGCACTGAGCTTTTGAGTACTCACAAGTCATCCTTTGGAGACCTGTGGAAGTATTTAGGAGGGACAATGAAGGTTCCTGTAGATCTGAAATATAATGGGGGGCGGAGGATCAGAGAAATACTCAGGGAGACTTACTAGTGACACAGAGCTTTGCTCTAAAACCTGATTGAATACAGTATTGTAAAGCAAAACAAACCAAAAAATAAAAATAAAAAAAAAACATTAAAATAAATAAATAAAACCTGCATGGCAGAAAATACATGTTATATCTACAAACGGCCACCTATTGTTGGTCAATGCATACGTGGCAAATGTTATGAGCCGGTCCATTTAACTCCTGTTTCTAACTCTTTCACTCCTGCTTAACCAAATTTTAAGATAAAATTTGCATTCTCGTTTGCTTTTAGAAGGTGACTTTCTGAATGAGACTCACAGAATTCTTTTCAAGTGAGAATGACAAACTTTGTGAGAAGAAAGTTTGCCCTTTTATACTTGCTCTCCTCTTTCTGTCTGGAATGAGGATGTAATGGCTGGAGTTGTTGAAGTTATTTTGTGACCATGAGGTCAAATGCAATACCAGATAATCAAAAAAGCCTGGTTCCTTAAAGCCATCACGGAGACCTACAGAAACACTGGACTGTCAGTTTCTGGACTTAGGTAGGGGCATATGGCAAAATCTTTTACTATTTGTTTGGGTTTTTGTCCATTTGTAGCTTACTGGATTCCTAACAAGTATACTTTGGAACATACTCTGCTATTATAAATAAACTATCTCTTCTTCCATAACTGATAGAAATCTAAATTTACTCTTTCAATTAAACAAGAAATGACCTAAAAAATAGCCCCCAATATTTGCTTGATCATCCTGGTGGCACAGAACAAAGATGAAATACTCATCAATTACCTGGAATCCTGGAAGGGAACACGTTAATTTGAAAGACAGAACACCATATTAGCATTTATTGCTTTTTTTTTTTCTTTTTATAGCATGGCAATAGACATGGGGATAAAAATATCCTAACATAGTAACTGATTGACACTTGGTAAATGTTATTTTTTATCCCTTATCTAAGTTATAAACAGGAATACGGGAATCAAAATTCCATGGTGGTAGTGATATTAAATTAGAAGCACCAAAAATAGAGATCGTTGAATACCCCAGTTGTCAGTTCATGTTGGTCAGTAACTTTCTATTTTCACATTCATTATTTGCTATTGATCATCAAAGGTGTTTATTTACATATACCCATGAAAATATGGGTAGGTATCTGTGTAAAAAGCCCTGGAAATTAAGCATAGAGAAAAAGTGTAAGCTAAATTAGGGGCCAGTAGCCTGCAACTTGGCAAATAGGCCACATCTAAACTGGGGCTGGATAGGAACTTGAGCAAACTCTGGGAAGTAGCGGAGGAGAGGGAAGCTCAGCATCGGGGAAGTCCATGGCACTGCGAAGAGTCAGACACTACTTAGCAACTGAACAACAATCTGGAGTTGCAGGTTTTCCAGATTATATAATTATCTCTGAGTAGGAAGGGTTCTGTTTTTTCACTTTAGCCCCTCTCCTGGCCCACTGGGGATAAAACAGAGTAGCGCCTCAGACAAGTATGTTATACAGAAAAATAGAACTTATTGCAGTTCTAGTTTTTCATTTTAGGAAGGCCATCAAGTATCCATTCAGCACAGATACAAGAGAGAAGTGAAAGGAAAGCAGAAAGCACATCCAGGAACAAGGGAGCCTGACTCTGCAGTGGAAAGAGTGTCTGCACCTTGTACGCGCCACACACTCTGATTCGGATAATACGATCCAGATGGCCACTCCAGGAAGATTCCTTTCATGAGGAACGTTCTGGGTGGGGTGGATTATTGCAATCAATGGAATAAACTGCAGCTGGATGAACTCTAGGTTACCTTTGAGAATTGCTAAATTAATGATGATTACATAGATTCTGACAAATCTCCCAGGAATTTTTCTAAGATGGCTGGCAAAAAAAAAAAAGAAAATTGTGTAGGGGCTAGATCCTTGCATAGCCAGAAGGAGCAGCCTCTTAGAGATCCCTAGACAATCCAGGAGGGTTTGATAGGGCAGGGCTCACGAGCAGCGTTGATTTTTAGCAGGTAAGTCCTGATACAGCTGTCTGGGTTGTTTATAGCCAGCGCTGATCCTGACTGGTTGAGGCACATCGAGTACCAATTGATAAATATTTTAAATATCGCCCCTGCTTTTTTGGCAGGAGTTGTTGGCATTAATTAGAATCCCTTGACCGGCAAAAGGTTGAGTCGATAGACTAAAGACATCTAAGACAAAATCAGAATGGGAAATGAGTTTCATCCATCAACTGCTCAAGGAACATTTACTTTACACTCAGCTCTGTGGCAGGGGGCTAGGTATTTGCTCAATAATATCTCATTTTGTTTGACTCAAGACCTTGAGCTCACTGATGCCAGAACCACTCAGATGCACTCTGAAATTATTTTTCTGAATGAACCTAAATCAGTTCATATACTTGGTATTTATGTATTGAGCCCTTCCTGATTGTCTGACAGTCATCCAGGGACTAGAGTTCAATGAATTAGATGTACCATGACTGGTTGCATTAATTCTTTTAAACCAGGGGTCCCCAGCGCCCCAGGCCATAGACTGGTGCTGATCCATGGCCTGTAAGGAATTGGGCCGCACAGCAGTGGTGGCCGAGCAAGCAAAGCTTCATCTGGATTTACAGCTGCTCCCCACCACTCACATTACTGCCTGAGCTCCTCCTTCCATCAGATCAGCAGCAGCATAATAAATGCAATGCACTTGAATCACCCCAAAACACCCACTCCACCCCCCCCCCCAAGTCTCTGGAAAAATTATCTTCCATGAAACTGGTCCCTGGTGCCCAAAAGGTTGGGGACTGCTGTTTTAAGCCATGACATTTTAGAATATTCAGCAAAATTTTGCTTAACTAAACAGGCATCTTACGTGTGTGTCTCAGGAGTTTTTAGTCTCCCATCAAGAAGGAGAAAACCAAAGGGTGATAGATAGGCACAATTTTCCACATGAGAATCTGTGAAGAGATCTTGGGCAGACTCTAAAGGATACTCTTAATGTGGTCACTTTGGAGAAAAAGTGCAATGGATGCCATGAAAGTGAAAGTGAAAGTCACTCAGTCCTGTCCTGTCCAACTCTTTGTGACTCCATGGTCTATACAGTCCATGGAATTCTCCAGACCAGAATACTGGAGTGGGTAGCCTTTCCCTTCTCCAGGGGATCTTCCCAACCCAGGAACTGAACTGAGGTCTCCTGCACTGCTGGCAAATTCTTTACCAACTGAGCTATCAGGGAATATAAAAAACAAGAAGCAATGCTAAAAATAGAAAGGTGGGGGAATCTGAGACACTATATTTACAGATGATTTTTAAAATTGGACAGAATATAATGCTCCAAAAATCATTTTTCACCTTTGCCGTTATGGTTTGTTTTTATGAAATATTCTTTGCTAAGTCAGAGGAAGGCATCTGTGGGAAAGTGTGAAAAAGAGAGAGAAAGTGAAGCAGGAAAGGAAACGAAAGGGCGGCCACACAAGATTACAAAAGTGACTTTGAAAGTATGTTCAAAGACGAATAAAGGCAGGTGCACAATACTTTCTGCAGCTGCTGGCCTAACTGCACCTTGTCAAACTAAGAAATGTTACTTGGCTTCAGAAGAAAAGAAAAAAGTTTTTCTGAATTTACAAAGCAACTAGGGAGCGAGGTATGCTAAAGCTGGAAGGGGAAGGAGGAAGGGAAGAATATGGAAGCCAGACAAGAATAGCAGAAGGAAGAGGGGGAAGAGTGAGGAGGAACTTAGGGATAGGTGTCTGAATGGTATTATTGTTGAGATATAATTGCTGAGTTTTACAAATATTCTAAGACAGTTTTTGAATTCCAGAATTAAAGTCATCCTATACCAGGGACTGTGTAAAATATCCTGCAATTGGGCATATATGTTAGATTCAAACATGAATAACAATGTAAACACTACCCAATATGAAAACAAAAATCAATGACTTCCCTGATGGTGCAGGGGTTAAGACTCCATGCTTCCAATGCCTGGGACATGAGTTCAGTTCCTGGTAGGGGAACTAACATCCCACATACTGCATGGTCCAATGGAAAATCAGAATATCAAAATTCAAATTACACAGTCAGTTATATTTTACATGGTATTTCATTTCAGCAAAGAAATGCTATCCCCTCAAGAAGAATCTTTATCCTCAATGCCTGCATAACCACAAATCTCTAGACTAGTTTCTCACAGAACCATGTTTTCAGTACATAAGGATTTGTGGCTATTTATAGCACCCAAGATCTGGCTGACTGGTAACTGATTCAGTTTTTCAGTTTTCATTCTATTAGTTTGTATGTTAAATCTGATCTAATAACACATACGTCTGAGAGATTAAAAACTATGGGATACTCACCAAAGGTAAATCAGCATGTATCCACCGCATGGTTCTGACTTAATCTGCCATGCCTCTGGTGTTAATGGATGAATTTCTGTAGAAAATATTGGTATTTTAGAAAATTCAGCTGGTGAGAAAATTTTGATGAGCAACTAAAAGGCAATAGCAAAGATTGTGGTGTGGAAACATGTTTGAAATCCTGATGAAAATGTCATAAACCAAAATTTCTATGATTCCATGATACTAACTGCCTGAGCATGAAAAGAACCCTCCCCCTCAAAAAATTAAAGAACAGAAACACACTTTGAGGTAACTGTCTAGCTACTTAGATAGGTAAACATAGTAAAGATATCTGAAATGTCACTTGAAATATTCTTTTTCTTACTCAAATGATCTTGAAGACTTTAAGCTTGGTTTAAAGTCTATGATTTTGCATATATTGATATTTCTGCTCATTTACTATTGTAAACAACAGAAGCAAATAATAAAGACTAAATAGTTCAGCGTAAGTCTCTTCTTCCCTAACTTTATAAAAACATTATGGTTTAAGGATACATTCGTTTGCTGGATTTAAGCAAGTCTTTAATGTCTTAGATTTAGCTAACAGGCATGAAACCTACAGCATACACCCAGCAAATGAAGACAGATGTGAGTCAAGGAAAAACTCTTTCATGGTTCTCATAAAAGCTCTCAAGCTGCAGCCTGCGGTATTTTCTCCTTAAAAGGTATCAAGAAGTTACAATTACAAAACTTTGCAGAGTGGAAAGCTGCATAATTCTCCCCACCAGCAGCTGTAAAATATTCCCATCATTTTCTTTCTTTTCTGATAATCTCTAGTTTGCCAACGCATTCAATTTCCATAGAGATTTTTGTTTCCTTGTGCTGTTTCAAATCATGAACTGTACACGTAGGGAAATTTAGGACCGTGACATTTTCTTGTTAAAAGTTTTGTTACCAAGCAGAATGTATGAACGGCAGTGAATCACTGGAGTTTTCCAACATGTCCTGAGGCTTTGGTGATGGAGACACAAAGTTAATCGTATAACTGCTTTTAATTTGAAATAATTGCATCCTTGTTTCACAGTAGTTTTCTCCCAAACCTTTGCTCTGGCTCTCAACCGATGAGATGTTTGAGACCCACAGTCCTTCTCCTGGGCTCTGTCATGAGAAGGTCACTAATGAGAAAACAGAATTCGAACAGAGAGTGGGACCCTGCCCTGGTTGTGTACTTATCTGTGTCTTTATTTGCACAGATCTATTTTCTATGGGTTATATAACTAGATGATAGTCAGTGAACTCCCAAATTTTCATATTCCCTTTTTCTGTCTCCTAGAAACTTTCTGGATGGATTAAAATGAAAGTAACAACAGGCATGGTCACGTGATGGTGAAGACAGAGGACGATATTAAGGAAGGAGCATAGGGTAAATTCAAAGTCCTCTATAAAAATGAATTCATCCAGTATGTACAGTCAATTCCTAATTTAAAATACAGGATATACGCTGCCCTTTTATCTTCATAAGCCTCAGCTACTATAAAATCATGGCTAATCTACAAATTGTATTCACCCTCTTCAACTAGGTCACTCAGAAAGCAAGTTTTAAGATGATAGTTAATGGTCATCTAACCTTCTCTGTCTGCCTCTATCTGATACCATCAGCTCCAGTGAAAGAAGATGGGGTTTAAGCCACGAAATGAATGGACAAAGTCATAGCTTCTTCTCTTGCCAATTTCAGAGAATTTAAGTAGATGGTGTTGGGTGGAAGCAGGGGAATGCAGTGAGCGACGGAGTGAAGCTTGAGACTAGGAAGGAGAGACAAGGGAACTCTTTTAAGCAAAACAGCAAAAAGTACATACCAAAGGCATGATTTATCTCAGCTCACAACCCAAGCACCAGAGCCTATAAGCCCACGTGCCCGCATAACTCCATATAGCCCATCACCCCCCTGCCGCCCACTTTTAGACTTCTATAGCCTGGGGCATCCAAGAGCTTGGTAGGGCTATTAAAAAGCAGTCTGTCTGGCTCCTTCTGCTCTGGGGTCTGACGGAGAAAGGGCTGCTGGAGTGGGCAACAGCACCTTCCACCCAGGACTACTGAAATATCCAGAAAGGGAGCTTCACATTCTATCATCAAGCTTTTCTCAGAAACAGAGACAAGGAGGGTAAACAGTTAAGGAGGCGGGTCTGTGGTGTCTGAATTGGAGGCGTTCCTAAATGTGAGCACAGAACAAACCACCCACAGCTGGCCTTGACCTGCAAGAATCAAGCATATTCTTTGAAAGAAGCAATGCTTATTTCTAATATGTAGCTTTTTTTAAAAAAAAAGGGGGGAGGGGAATGGAAAAAGGGAGTGCTGCTTTATTCAATCCATCTAGAAGAACATCATTTTATCTACTTCTCTCTCCGACTGACTTTTTTTTTTTTTTTTACTGTAAGAAACTTCTTGTTCAGTTGCTAAGTCGTGTCTGACTCTCTGTGACCCTATAGACTACAACACTCCAGACTTCCATGTCTTTCACTGTCTCCCAGGGTTTACTCAGATTCATGTCCATTGAGTCAATATTGCCATCCAGCCGTCTCATCCTCTGCCGTATAGTTCCTTGCTTTAAATATGGTCTTCATTCCACCCCTTTCTGACATCCTTTTCCACACGATTCATAGTATACAACTTAAAGGAGATAATGGATGGAGTAGGACTCTCAACAAGGCGATTTGCGAGAGTCAGAAAGGCAAAGGAAACTTCAGAGCTTATCTTCAAGCTCTGCCCTGTCTGTCTCTGAATCTCCTTTGGTCACGCGGTATGTAGGTTGAGTACAGACAGTTGTGATCCTTCGCAGCATAAAAACGGAGTGGACAGAAGAGAATTCATCATGACGGTAAGCAAGAGTGACGCTGTGACGCCAGCTCGAGAAACGCATCCAAGTAACTGGCAGCTTCATTCTCTCAGCCCCGCGTTAAAGCCGCTTGTGCCACATGCCGAAACAAAGCAGGGAGATCTTTGACGTCACTAACCGCAGTACCTAGGGGTTTACACGCTTCATCTTTGGTGGAACATTGACTGCTTGTTGAACTCGAGAAAAGCAGTGAAGCAGCTCCCCTCCCCCGCAAACACACAAACACACAGACACGCACAGTTTTGCATGTACTTGCCAGGAAGCCCCAGACTCGGAGCCACCACACACGCCCTAGGTTAACAGCCCTTCTCTTGAGAAGTCTTCCTGAAGCCTCTTCTGGGATGTTTATAAGAGTGGGTTTGTTTGAGAGAGGATGATGTCACAGCTTTTAGCTTTGAACGCTTGTCAGAAATCGAGATTTCCTTTTGTGGAGTGGCCTTTACAGGCTAAGCACTTGATCGATATTTGTTGAGTGACTGAAAAAAATAAATCAGTGACTGCGCAATATCTAGATGTTCTAGACTGTATATAGCTACTCCGTATCAAGGGCTTCCTTGGTGGTTCAGGCAGTAAAGAAGCTGCCTGCAATGCGGGAAACCAGGGTTCAGTCCCTGGGTCGGGAAGATCTGCTGGAGAAGGGAATAGCTACCCACTTCAGTATTCTTGCCTGGAGAATCCCGTGGGCAGAGGAGCTTGGCAGGCTACAGTCCATGAGGTTACAAAGAATAGGACACAGCTGAGCAACTAACACACACACACACACACACACACACACACACACACGCACACACGCACACGCACACGCACACACACACACTATAGCAAGTTTAATTTGCTGTACATTTTGAATCTGGATATTAGCACAGATCTTTAAGGCTGCCAACTCTGTGAGGGCACAGACTTACTCACCAAGCCTAACCTATTATAGCATTAAATGAATGGATGAATGGAAACATAAAGGACACTTAATGTGGTAAGAATACATTTACATTTTTCACTCGGATTTATCATCGTTAACACTTCCACGGGGGTAAGGAGAACAATGCTCTCCCTCCCAAAGATGCCCATATCCCAAACCTGGAAGCTGTGAATATGTTACCTTAATAGGTGAAAGGGACTTTGCCGAAGTGATTAAGGTCACAGACCTTAGGAGTGTCCTGGATGAACCGCATGGACCCAGGATCATCACATAAGTCCTTGAAAAGCAGAGAACCTGCACCAGCTGTGGTCAAATAAAGATGTGAGGATGGAAGGAGGGTGAGAGAGATGCAAGGTTGCTGACTTTGAAGATGGAACAAGGGAGCCTTGGGCTAAGGTGTGTGGATGGTCTCTAGAGCAGAAAAAGGCAAGGAAATAGATTTCTCCCTAACGGAAGGAAATGTAGTTCTACTAATACCGTGACCTTAGCCTGGTGAGATCCATGTCAGACTTCTGACCTATAAAAATGTTGTTTTAAGCAACTAAGTTAGTAATAATTTGTTACAGCAGCAGTAGGGAACCAACAGAGTCCCCAGTAAGGGCAGGTGGTATTTCTTGAGCACTGGCATTGTTCTGAGTACTTTGCATGGAATAATTGATTGCGACTAACCTTTCAGGCAGGTCCTAATATTAACAATACTTAACAGATGAGCAAATGGAAGCGAGCTGCCCAAGGTCATCCAGAGTCATCCAGTCTGACTCTGAGTATCAGGCTCTTCACCAAAGAATTACTGCAGGGAAGATGATGGCTCAGGCCAGAGAGCTAACAGACATGAGAAAAGGGCATGGACTGGAGATTTTTAAACTTTCTTGTGGAAGGTGTGTTTATGAGCATGTTTAAGTGGGTCTGTGGTTCTCTGTGTGTGAAAACAGTATGTTTACCTGTGTAGCTGTCTAAGCACCTTTGGGTAGGTCTGAGGCATCTTAGGCTTGATGCTAATACATAAAAAGAAATGTCAGTGTATAATGCTTAAGGACATGGCTTATAGATTTCCAGGTCACTATTTCTTAAACTAGAATAGTTGTAGTAGGATAGTAGTGTTAGTTGCCCAGTCATATCTGACTCTCTGCGACTCCATGGACTGTAGCCCACCAGGCTCCTCTGTCCATGGGATTCTCCAGGCAAGAACACTGGAGTGGGTTGCCATTCCCTTCTCCAGAGGATCTTCCCTGCCCAGGGATCAAACCTGGGCCTCCCACACTGCAGGCTGATTCCTTGCCATTTGAGCCACCAGGAAAGCCCTACCACGTCTTTGAGGCACTGGAGACAGCACATCTTAGTAGCAACTGCTCTACAGTAGCAAAAAAATAATCAAGAAAAAAGGAAACCATCAGACTTTTTAGGATTTAAAATAACCCCCCTCCTGCTATTGTATTTTTTATCAGAATCTCTAAGATGGTGTTTCAAACATTAGTTTACAATTTGGAGTAGGCGGAGACCATAGCAGTCACACTATGTATGTCAACTTAAATTCTAGCTCTCGGCAAAAAGAAAGGCATCAGGAGTAGCTGCCGCACTTCTTTCCTGGAAAAGACCTTTGCCTCCAGCCTCTGGAATCCTTTCTCAATGTGCTATGTAGTTTCACATTTCCAATCTTGGTCAAAGGAAGGAAAGCCCTGCCACCATCAGCCCCCAAACCAGTGAATTGATAAGGACACATCAGGGCACATTTGTGACTCTGTTCTTCTTAAAATTTGGAATCATTTTAAGGAAGGACTTAGGTCAAAGAAAGGACATCTTTTGATCAGCTTGGCAAACAGGAAACTGTCATTTTAAAATATTATCATAAGAAAGCATCAAATAAACTCAATAGAAGAAAACACGTGCTCAAACTCTGAAATCTAATTCTGACATAATTTCATGGGAATACTCTGAAACAAATGGGAATATATACTGTATTTACTTATACAAGAAAACGTCAAAATATTCTGGAACCTTTGACATATACTCTCCATAGATACAGAAAGAAAGGGAGAGAGAGAATATGTTGTAGATTATTTTATTAAAAACACAATGTCCTTCAGGATATGGCTTGCATATGATTTATCTGAGTGAATGAGAAACATATGTCTTTGTTCAGAAATCTTCAATTAGAAACACCATGTGTTGCAAAGATTGAGAAATTAGTGTGATAAACAGTTCCTTGAAAAGTTAGAAACCAATTTCTGGATACTGACCATCATTTCATATCAGTTCCTGACCCTCTTAAGTTTATGTGGCTTTCTCTTTTAAGTTTACAAAAGGAAAAAAAAAAAAAAAAACCAACAATCTTAGGGAGCGATAACATGAGTCAAATTAGGGCTCAATCCAATAGTTTTTATACTTTCTCAGAAACAACTGTGTCACCACAGGCCTCTCTCCTACGTAAATAAGTCTTGCTGGACAAGGTTTATAGCATCACCAAGAATGAATCACTGTTTTATTTATTTATGTTCTTTCTAGCTATCTCTAGAGAAAGAGTTCTCTTGGCAACCTTCCCACTACTGCCTCGCATTCTCTCTCCACCAAGTTCCTCCTGCCATGCACACTAGCATAGATGAGGATGTTATGCTGAGGGTGGTAAGCCAGAAAAAGACAAATATTGTATGATATCATTCACATGTGGAATCTAAAAAAGGAGAACTTGTAAAAACAGAGCTGCATGGCAGTTACCAAGGGCGCAGGAATAAAACAGATGTTGCTGAAAGGCACAGACTTGCAGCTAGTAGTTAAAAGTTCTGGAGGTCTAATGCACAGTATGGTCGTTATAGACAAAACTGTTGTGTTATAAACATCAAAGGTGCTAGGAGACTAGAGCTTAATTATTCCTGCCACGAAAAGGACAATTATGTGACACCATAGAGGTGATAGCTCCAATAGCAATCATAATACAATAGTAAATGTGACAAATCAACACGTGTACACCTTAAACGTTGTCGTTGTTCAGTCGCTCAGTCATGTCCAACTCTTTGGACATGCAACACACCAGGCTTCCCTGTCCTTCACTATCTTCTGGAGTTTGCTGAAACTCATGTCCATCTAAACTTAAACGGTGTTATATGTTAAGCGAATTTTTTTAAAAATCCCACAAAGAAATAAAAAAAACTGTTGCCTCTTTGTATTCATGGCGAGTTTTGTTCTCTTCAAATACTGCGGCAGTCATTTTTTAATTAAGTAATCTCCATAGTCTTTATTGCTCATCCTTCCTAAAGAGGTGGTTTGCAATTTCACATTCCTTTCTAACCACTTTTTGAATGCGTAGCAATAGTTTCATGACAGTTGAAATATAATCCTTTTCTAATGAGAAAGTTTTTGTCTCCCCAAAGTCCTGAGATCCACTTGTGCTTGAGAAGGCAAGATGGTCACCAGACATGGATAACCAGTTCTTGTGGTCTCTACCCCGGTTCCCACTGTGCCCCAAAGACCACTAAAAATGAGAATCCTTTTGCACCCAGGGCAAACACAGCTCCACCAAACCAGGGCAGCCACAGAACAGAGCTGAGGAGGTACACACCTTCATCTTGCCTGCCCTTCCAGCTTAACACTCTAAAGCTCAGTACTATCACCCAACTCTGAGCACCACCTCCCTTTATCTCCATTTAATCTTTGGTTCATATAAGCAATCACCTTCTTCATCATTTGGGTTGGCCAAGACATTCGTTTGAGTTTTTCCGTAAACTGTTAACGGAAGTGACTGTTAGTGACCATTACTTTCTTCAAGGTACTATAGGCTTGTAATTTGTATTACTCCACTAGATAGCATGGCCTGTTAGAAAGGGGAGTTTTCACTTATGGTCTATTTGTTCATGATATTTCAAACCTTTAGCAAATAATCCAGTGAAGCTGCTACTTCCTGATAAAAAATATATACAAATGAAATTTTATAGTATTTCACTCCTCTCAAGCAAATAAAAACATCAATATCCTCCAGTGAAACAAAAAAGAAAGGATGGTTGTGGAGCGAAACACCCAAACATTTTTACATGCTCAATAGATGGCCTAGGTGTTTGGGGAGATAGATGTTTATGAGGGTGTGATAGTGAAACAGTGAGAAAGAAACAAATATAAGAGTTGTTAGGGAAGTTCAGAATTGGCTGTGTGTTTTCCGGAGGAATCTCCCTCTCTAGAGGGGTCTCTAGAGGGCTTCCCTGATAGCTTAGTTGGTAAAGAATATGCCTGCAATGCAGGAGACCCCCCTTCTGTTCCTGGGTCAGGAAGATGTGCTGGAGAAGGGATAGGCTACCCACTCCAGTATTCTTGGATTTCCCTTGTGGCTCACTTTGTAAAGAAGCTGCCTACAATGCAGGAGACCTGGGTTCGATCCCTGGGTTGGGAAGATCCCCCAGAGAAGGGAAAGGCTACCCACTCCAGTATTCTGGCTTGGAGAATTCCATGGACTTTATAGTCCATGGGGTCACAAAGACTCGGATACGACTGAGCAACTTTCACTTTCTTTCACTTTCACTAGGCGGATGAAGATTGCACTGTGAAGGTGAATGGAACTGTGATGATGATGAAAAAGACAGCCGAGGACTGAACCTTACCTTCCTCTTTCCTTGAGGGAGTGGAAAAGAGATGCAGTGGCAATAAAAGGGATAAAGGGCAGTCACTGAGAGGTAGGAGGGAACCGTGATGGGAACCTTGGTATCCCGGGAGAAATTTCCAATAGTAGAGACCAGTCTAAATCACTGAGTCCTACAGAGGTCAAGAGTGATGATCAGGGTGTGTGTGGCAATTACAAGAGAAAACTTAAGTTTTCTTGTAGCCCTGAACTTTATTCTGATAACCTAAATCCTATTTCGGAGAAAGCAATGGCGATACACTCCAGTACTCTTGCCTGGAAAATCCCATGGACGGAGGAGCCTGATAGGCTGCAGTCCATGGGGTTGCTAAGAGTCAGACATGACTGAGCGACTTCACTTTCATGCATTGGAGAAGGACATGGCAACCCACTCCAGTGTTCTTGCCTGGAGAATCCCAGGGATGGAGGAGCCTGGTGGGCTGCCATCTATGTGGTCGCACAGAGTCGGACACGACTGAAGCGACTTAGCAGCAGCAAACCCTATTTCACACAATTTTTCCAAAATTTTAAAATTTCTCTTGTGGCTTGAATCATTCCCCTTTCAATTGCATTCCCAGCTTCGGCAATATCCACCAGTCTACCTAATGACAACATTTCCATCTGTATATAATCACCGAGTTCACTCTGAATGAGGAAGTCACCAGTGATCATATGGAAATAAATTTCCAAGTATTACTATTCCAAAACAAATTCCCGAGAAATAGACTATAAGCAAATAGATTTAGTTTTCAAGAAAGATTGAACAAATAAAACTATAATTAAAGAGGGTAAAATTGTATTTTCTTTTAGTTGGAGTAGTTGCAGTCAGTGCCAGGCCAAGCCATGAGGGAGCC
Organism: Neotragus moschatus; assembly: GCA_006410615.1. Lineage (NCBI taxonomy): Eukaryota > Metazoa > Chordata > Mammalia > Artiodactyla > Bovidae > Neotragus > Neotragus moschatus. The sequence goes on from SJYA01000280.1 coordinate 2,425,941, forward strand.
CGAGATAGGAGGAAAAACCAGGAATTTTTTTTGACATTTTGTTCACCATGGATTTGTGTGTGAATTTTGATATTAAAAAAATAGTGCAGGATAATACAATTTATCTTGATTACTGAATATCTTGTTAGTTAGTCACCAAGTTGCATCCAACTCCTTTTTGACTCCATGGAATGTAGCCTCCCAGGCTCCTCTGTCTCTGGGGTTTCTCAGGCAAGGATACTGCAGTGGGTTGTCATTTCCTTTCCCTCTCCAGGAGATTTCTTGACCCAAGAACAGAACACATGTCTCCTGCATTGGCAGGTGGGTTCTTTACCACTGAGCCACCAGGTAAGCCCACTGAATATCATGATGTCCCTTAAATGTTGATCTCAAGATGAATTAGACTGTGATTGCTACTGCTAAGTCGCTTCAGTCGTGTCCGACTCTGTGCAACCCCGTAGATGGCAGCCCACCAGGCTCCACCATCCCTAGGATTCTCCAGGCAAGAATACTGGAGTGGGTTGCCATTTTCTTCTCCAATGCATGAAAGAGGAAAGTGAAAGCGAAGTCGCTCAGTCATGTCTTGACTCTTAGTGACCCCATGGACTGCAGCCTACCAGGCTCCTCGTCCATGGATTTTCCAGGCAAGAGTACTGGAATGGGGTTCCATTGCCTTCTCCAAGACCATGGTTAGGAAAGTGCGAATTTGATGGCAGAGGAGAAAACAAACATACACTCAAAAACCAGCCTGAAAATATGCACAGATGGAAAATAAATGAAACTAGTTGATCTTCTCCATGGCCTTAGGTATCAATATTAAAGATATCAAGGGAACATTCCATGCAAGGATAGACACGATAAAGGGCAGAAACAGCAAGGACCAAATGGAAGCAGAAGAGATTCAGAAGAAGCAAGAACACAGAGAAGAACTATACATATACAAAAAAGATCTGAATGACCCAGATAACCACGATGGTGTGGTCACACACCTAGAGCCAGAAATCTTGGAGTGGGGCTTAGGAAACATTACTACAAACAAAGCTAGTGGGAGTAATGGAATTCCAGCTGAGAAGCAAAACCAATACAATATTGTAAAGTAAAAAAAATTAATTTTTTTTAAAAATGATGCTCTTAAAGTGCTGCACTCAATATGCCAGCACATTTGGAAAACTCAGCAGTGGCCACAGGACTGGAAAAGGTCAGTGTTCATTTCAATCCCAAAGAAGGGCAAAGCCAAAGAATGTTCAAACTACCATGTAGTTGCTCTCATTTCACGTGCTAACAAGGTAATGGTCAAAACCCTTCAAGCTAGACTTGAAGCAAACTGAGAACTTTCAGATGTATAAGCTGGATTTAGAAAAGGCAGATTTAGATTCCTCTGGATTTAGAGGAAGCAGAGATCAAATTGCCAGAATCCACTGGATCATAGAGAAAGCAAGGGAATTCCAGAAAAACATCTACTTCTGCTTCATTGACTATGTTAAAGCCTTTGACTGTGTGGATCACAACAAACTGTGGAAATTTTCAAGAGATGGGAATTCTAGACTACCTTACCTGCCTCCTGAGAAACCTATATGCAGGTCAAGAAGCAACAGTTAGAATCGGACATGGAGCAAAGGACTGGTTCAAAATAGGGAAATGAGTATAGATATTGTCACCCTGCTTGTTTAACTTCTATGCAGAGTACATCGTGTGAAATGTATGGATGAATTTTCCATGCATGTGATGGATGAAGCACAAGCTGGAATCAAGACTGCCTGGAGAAATACCAACAACCTCACACATGCAAGTGACCCCACTCTAATGGTAGAAAGTGAAGAGGAACTAAAGAGCCTCTTAATGAAGGTGAAAGAGGAGAGTGAAAAAGCTGGTTTAAAATTCAGCATTGAAAAAATGAAGATCATGGCATCTGATCCCATCACTTCATGGCAAACAGAAGGGGAAAAAGTGGAAACGGTGACAAATTTTATTTTCTTGCACTCCAAAATCACTCTGGATAGTAACTGCAGACAGGAAATTAAAAGAAGCTTGCTCGTTGGAAGGAAAGTTATGACCAACCTAGACAACATATTAAAAAATAGAGACATCAGTTGGCCAATAAAGGTCCACAGAGTCAAAACTATGGTTTTTCCAGCAGTCATGGATGTAAGAAGTGGATCATAAAGAAGACTGAGCACCAAAAAACTGATGCTTTCAAATTGTGGTGCTGGAGAAGACTCTTGAGAGTCTCTTGGGCAGCACAGAGATCAAACCTATCAAGCTCAAAGAAAATCAACCCTGATTATTCATTGGAAGGACTGATGCTGAAGCTAAAGCTCCAATACCTTGGCCTTTTGATGGGAAGAGCTAACTCACTGGAAAAAAATCCTGATGCCAAGAAAGATTGAGAGCAGGAGGAGAAGGGGATGACAGAGTATGAGATGGTAGGATGGCATCACCGACTCAATGGACATGAGCTTGAGCAAACTGCAGAAGATACTGAAGACAGGGAAGCCTGGTGTGCTGGAGGCCATGGGGTTGCAAAGAGTTGCACACAACTGAGTGACTAAGCAACAGCAACAAAACCCTGGACTAAAATTTGGCCTCAAAGACAAACATTTAGCCAGGTAACCATAGCCTATGACACAATCTTTGTCAAAACTTCCATCCAATTAGGTATTAGTTCCATCAGGTAGATTCTAATTCTTCAAAATCTGAAGTAAAATCACACAGAGAATCCTAAAGTTAGCAAAGGGATTACAGGTTGGACAAATCCATAAAAATGAGCCATGGTTGAAAAGAAAAGACTGTGAATGAGCCATGCTGCTGCTGCTGATGCTAAGTCACTTCAGTCGTGTCCGACTCTGTGCAACCCTATAGATGGCAGCCCACTGGGCTCCCCTGTCCCTGGGATTCTCCAGGCAAGAGTACTGGAGTGGATTGCCACTGCCTTCTCCAATGCATGAAAGTGAATAAGCCATAAATACAAGTAACTAGAAGCTTTGGGAAGAAAAAAAAAATGCTCATGGTCCACAGTGAAAGAGCCAGTTGGTAGAAAAAGTTGAAGAAAATGATTTAAAAAAAAAAAAAAAGCACAGATAGAGAAGGCAAAGCAAGCTGATAGGGGCACCGCCAGTGAAGAGTCATGACTCGCCTTCTGAGGTCAAGGCTCATAACTCCTCATATATCCTTTCACTTACCCTGCTTTCATAATGCTATGGACTGCCTTACCTTCTCATGAGCTATCCTTTGCGTGGGGTTGGCAAAAAAGTTCGTTTGGTTCTTCCCATATGATATTATAGGAAAAACCAAACAAGTTTTTTGGCCTACACAGTAACCCTCTGTTTCTAGCAATCAAAATCCTAATTAAAATTTCAAAGACAAAGGAAGAGGGAAAATGAAAGAGACAATGACTGAGACAGTTATACTCTGGAAGATTTGGGAAAGAACAAGCTCATATTTAAGAGAAAAGCATCTTTATATCTTCAATATAAAGGAAAATAAATCAAGTGTAAAGCTAAGGACAGTTTGAGTGCAAGAGTAAAGGATATGAGAGACTTTCCACTGGATGAAATAAATCAGTCATTTGCTGTCACTAGTGTTGAGAAGGGAACCTAGGGATAAATTATATTCTAGAAATACATACTGTTCAATTGCTAAATCATGTCTGACATTTCCATCCATGGACTGCAGCATGCCAGGTTTCCCTGTCCTTCACTATCTCCTGACGTTTGCTAAAATTCATGTCCATTGAGTCAGTGCAAGGAGATCCAACCAGTCCATCCTAAAGGAAATCAGTCCTAGGGGTTCATTGGAAGGACTGATGTTGAAGCTGAAACTCCAATACTTTGGCCACCTGATGCAAAGAGCTGGCTCATTTGAAAAGACCCTGATGTTGGGTAAGATTGAAGGTAGGAGGAGAAGGGGACAACAGAGGATGAAATGGTTGGATGGCATCACTGATTCAATGGACATGAGTCTGGGTAAACTCCAGGAGTTGGTGATGGACAGGGAGGCCTGGTGTGCTGTGGTTCACAGGGTCGCAAAGAGTCAGACACGACTGAGCAACTGAACTGAACTGAATTGAGTCAGTGATGCTGTCTAACCATCTCATTCTCTGCTGCTCCTTTCTCCTTTTGCTTTCAATCTTTCCCAGCTTCAGGGTCTCTTCCAGTGAGTCACCTCCTCACATTAGGAGGCCAAAATATTGGAGCTTCAACTTCAGCATCAGTCCTTCCAATGAATATTCAGGGTTGATTTCCTTTAGGATTGACTTGTTTTATCTCTTTGCAGTCAAGAGTCTTCTCCAGCACCACAATTGGGAAGCATCAGTTCTTAGGGTGCTCAGCCTTCCTGATGGTCCAACTTTCATATCCATACATGACTACTGGAAAAAACCAAAACTTTGAATATATGGACCTTTGTCAGCAAAGTGATATCTCTGCTTTTTAATACGCACTCTAGGTTGAAGAAGGCTGAGCGCCGAAGAATTGATGCATTTGAGCTGTGGTGTTGGAGAAGACTCTTGAGAGTCCCAACCAGTCCATTCTAAAGGAGATCAGCCCTGGAATTTCTTTGGAAGGAATGATGCTAAAGCTGAAGCTCCAGTACTTTGGCCACCTCATGCGAAGAGTTGACTCGTTGGAAAGGACTCTGATGCTGGGAGGGATTGGGGGCAGGAGGAGAAGGGGATGACAGAGGATGAGATGGCTGGATGGCATCACGGACTCGATGGATGTTGTGTCTGAGTGAACTCTGGGAGTTGGTGATGGACAGGAAGGCCTGGTGTGCTGCGATTCATGGGATCACAAAGAGTCAGACATGACTGAGCAACTGAACTGAACTGAACTAGCTTTGTCATAGCTTTAGAAATACATAAGAAATGAATAAAATTGTTGATTTGTTCCCCTATGTATTTTTTGCTGTTATGGTCAGGAATTAAATTTGTCATATAGATTTTCTGTGTTCTAATATCAAGTCCTAACATCTCCTTTAATACACTCTGTTTTGTTCATAGGACTCCAAGCTTTTTATGCTGCCAAGCAGCCCCAAAACAGGCAGATGGCTCCTTTATTTTCTCCCTCCCTCTTTCCTGTAGTCCAATGAGAGGTGCTCTGATTAAACAAATCCTGAGCCAAGTTCTGTTGTCAGTGATTTCCATGCCAAAGCCTCCACAGAGATCATGCTCAGCTACAGTTGCATCAAAGCTGAGTTCCGCAGCAATCCTGTGTAAGAACACAAGGGCAGGGACTGACCCCAAGGTTGTGTGCAGCAGTAACTTACTGCCAAAATTTGGCTCAAATTGAGTACATCTACTGCCAGCAGAGAAATTTGTTGATAATATCCTTCGCCAATTTGAGTGCTAACGCCAAGGCAATTCAGGTTAGGAACAATTATGTAAATCATGGACCAGATACAAACGGGAAACAAAATATAAACAAACATAGCTGCGCAGACCACGAGCGTTAGCAGTCCACGTTAGGGGCCATGTGAACCACAGCAAAAGAGATACGAAGTGAATTTGTGCAGGACAGAAGGGGATTTTCAAGGGGGAAAGCAAAGGCATAATAGAAGTTTGAGGGTGGGGGTTGATGGTTCAAAACTGTAGATAAATTCAGCATAAAAATGTAAATAATACATTAATGACTTAAATTAGCTTTAGTAGAAGACCAGTAAATTCGAAGGCCAGGAAGGAACACCTATTTTTCTCATATTACTTCATCCCAAGGAAATGATCTAAGAGGCATACTTTTAAAAAATAAAAGGCATAAAAATCACATTTCTAGAATATTTACCTGTCAAACAGAAAAATTAATTAGAAAGCAATGACAAAATCAAAACAAAGGTATGAGAGTCTGTCACACAGAGAGACTAAACTAAATTCATTAATGTCACAAGAGTCATACTTATCTCTTAAGAACACATCCCATTAACTTTATGTTTTGTCCTGTAATAACAAGTACATCCTAAGTCATTTATTGTTCCATTTGTTGTAGCAAAGCCAATGGAATAGTCTATTATACTTTTTAAGATTAGCTTTGTTATTTTTAGACTAAACTAAACAAGCACTCACATCTCAAAAAGAAATCCTTTTTGCAAAACAATGGATTAGCCACCCCTGTCTCATAAAGATAAAATAACATGGTAAATGTTTTATATTAAATGAATCTTATTACTAATATTTCTAGTAAGCAATATTAAAAACAGTCTAGAGAATATTATAAGGTAAAGTTTCAAATTCTAAAATATTGGACTTAGATATGTGCTAGAATATTTACTTGAGAAATTTACCCTTAAAAACAAATGTGTGTTTTATTTTCTACTGTTTTCCTAGTCCTGACCTTAAGTTTAATGTTTCTTCTCAATATGTGAATTACAATTTTGACACACATGTATGTAAAAAAAATCATTTGTGTTTAGTTTTCTTTTTTTTTTTTTTTTTAATGGGGACTTCTATAAACATTCTGCAAAGGGGAATGTTATGGAGAATAGCTATCACTATAGGTATACATGAGGAATTATTTTGAACAAAAATTGCTAAGGTTATTTTGGGTTGATAAGATTATCCCCAAAAGCAACATTTAAATGAAAAAGAGAAATGTAGTTATCAGTCCAACAAAAAGTCATACCAACCAGAACTATTTAGAGAAGTTGTGAGGTTCTGGAAGTGTTATAGATGAAGCCCTGTGGTCATTAGTCAAAATATTGATGAGGTGATTTTTACAATAATTTGTCTTTTAAATGTTTCTTCAAACACTGGAATTCTTTGTTTCATAATCCCTGTTTCATTTTATTAAAATATCCTGCTATATTGAAAATACTGACGTGCATTGTAGCAATTGACTGGTCAGTGTGTTCAGAGAAGAAAATTACTACTAACATGTTTATTATAGTGATTTGATTCTGAACTGATGTCTAATAAGTCAGCAAAAAGTGAATTATGCTTATAAGGGGAAAAATTAAGAGAAATTATATGAAATTTAATTATTGAAATTGTAAAAAAATATGTAGTGATTTCAGATAGGACTAGCAATGGAAAACATTTTTAAATTTTAAGCCAAGATCACATAATGTGTAGGCAAATGAAAGAAATTGAGGTGTGATGGGAAGAGCCTAATTTAGTTTAGTTATATCTTCCTGTAAAAGGAACCTGAAGAAACTGAACTCCATCCACCTTTAAGCTTCCTGTGTATTGATAACATAATTCTAAATGTGTTTATTTTTATGCATATAAAGTATAATTTTGTAACTATGTTTTCCTAAGAAAATGTTCATAAAGTCATAAAAAATTGACAGTTACTTAGGTGTCTGAGTTGCTGAGTGGCTATAATTGCACACATGATTCATCTAAATGAGTGGATTTTTTTCTTTTCATAGACATATCCTCAAATATAAGCTCAATGTTAGCACTTCAATATCTAATAAACCCTGGGTGTGGACTATGCTGATAAACTAGAGTGGTCTAACTTAAGCTACTCATTTTGCAAATTAGGAAAGTGGAAACCTCAAAGGCTAAGGAGATTTTTCCAAGCACAGTTTTCAAACATTTGGTCCTTTAGAATTACAGATTGATATTTCTAGAAGTCAGAGAAAAAAACCTCTGTGCAGACAAGGACAAAGTTCCTAGGAAAGAAATCTAAGAGCAAAGAGTACAGCCCGTAGTTCTTCAAGAGTTCTCTGCACACTCGTCCAACTTAGTCTTGTCTAAAGAATTATTCTTTGAAATTATCCCCTAAACATGTATCAAAATGCTGTGATTAATGAGGGCCTGGTTGATTCGCCAGTCAGTCCTTGGCCATCTGATGCAAAGAGTCAACTTGAAAAGACTCTCATGCTGGGAAAGATTGAAGGCAAAAGAAGAAGGGAGAAACAGAGAATGAAATGGTTAGATAGCATCATTGACTCAACGGACATGAATTTGAGCAAACTCCAGGAGAAAGTGAAGGACAGGGAAACCTGGCATGCTGCAGTCCATGGGGTTACAAAGAGTCGGACATGACTTAGCAACTGAGCAACAATAAATGAGGGAAACCAAGTTGTGTGTGCTTTGCCTTAGACTTTCCTAGTATAAGGTTATCTCTAAGAAGCTGGGTTTATTTATGCTTTCTTTCTGACTATTGAATTCTGACCTGAATGTTGACAGATAAACTATTTTTCAGAATCCTCCTAAGTACGAGTTCCAAATTCTAAGTTCTGAAGGTGGGACATGGGCAGAAATGAGCAATTGGCCCAGGAAGTAGTCATGGAAAGATTAGGGTTGAAAATAGTCATCGTAAGGGCAAAGGAAAATACTAGGAGAAAAACATGTTAAGAACTCTTTTTCTTTTTTTTTTTTCTGATTTGTCTCCCCCACAGTTCCAGTATGGAAAAGCACATTTAATGATACTTTTTGGCAGTAAGTGTTAGGAGAGAAGGACTTTGGAAAGAGACAGAATTAGAAAAACACAAATCATCTTAGGAAGAGGACAAAAGAGAACAGAAAAGAATGATAAAAAGTGGAGTAAGAAAAATGGATATGGCATGAAGAGCCCTAATCTTAATCTGGAATTTTCTTTCTGGCTTCTTGCTGGTGACATTGAGAAGTTTGGGCAAGTTTTGGTAAAGGTTTTCGGTACAATAGGTCACTTCTCAAGGGCCTACTCATTCTGCACTAAGTCAATATTACATAGATTGTTGATACAATGACACCAATTTGGGCTTTGCAAGAATGTCAAGTTTTTCCTATTTTTTCCTCTCTTCTTGACCCTGACACAGGTCTAGAATCATGAATGGCTCCATGGTACCATGCAGAGTCCTTTGGGCCTCTAGTGGTGAGCAGTGATCTCAAGGACTGTGCCCCACCTACAGGTGGAAAGAAGGCTACTTTCTCTCTCTGGAAATAAACACTCGCCTGGCTCCAGGAGCCCTGCTCATGGTCAATCATGAGCCCTGTACACTAGAAAGTCTTCCTTTAACAATAGCTCTGAGCCTTGGCTATTCTGTAANCTCAAGGACTGTGCCCCACCTACAGGTGGAAAGAAGGCTACTTTCTCTCTCTGGAAATAAACACTCGCCTGGCTCCAGGAGCCCTGCTCATGGTCAATCATGAGCCCTGTACACTAGAAAGTCTTCCTTTAACAATAGCTCTGAGCCTTGGCTATTCTGTAAGGTAGGGAATGGATGAACTTCCAAGTCAAAGTGCTTTCTTGAGGGTTACTGCTTCTGTTTCTTCCAGGGATCTGAAATAAGAAGATGATTTTACAACAAACGAATAAAATGAACGTAGGCTCTAGATGCACTTTTACTTTGCCTTCATCTCCAAAGAGAGATTTTAACTTTCAAAATAAAGTTTGATTGGTAGTGTTTCAGGTTATGACCAACCTACCCATGATTATGCTGGTTTAATCAGAATGGATTGCCCCTACTCAGGCCATCCACTACCGAACTCCTCAGATATGACCTGACAGATTTAGTTAAGAAACATAGAAAACATAGAAACCACTTTAGGATGTTGGATGGCATCACCGACTCGATGGACATGAGTTTGAGTAAACTCTGGGAGTTGGTGAAGGACAGGGAGGCCTGGAGTGCTGCGGTCCATGGGGTCGCAAAGACTCAGGCACAACTGAGTGACTGAACTGAACTGATAATCCTTTACCTAAAATTCAATTAGATACAGTTAAATTCATCCCTAAATTAGGATGTATGTTCTTCATATTTATGAGAATCTTTTGGCGAAAGTTTCCATGATTCATTCTGAAACATTTTCTTAGGCATTGTTTTATGGCACAGCCAGTCTTCCTAACAGCCTGCCTCGAAAAGGAAGTTTCTTGAGCAGTGTTTTCTATAAATTCTCTTCAAATTTTTCCTACAGAGAAAGTTCCCTAAGACAATGTTTCTGTGAATAAAATCATATGCTGTCTGCCAAGAATCATCATTTTGGAAAAAAAAATAAATAAAATCTTAGCAGCAATCCTTTTTTAAGCCTTAGAATCCGAGGGGACATTCTGGTATATATTCTAGGCAGTATAACATATGCAAGTTGTTCTATTCTACTTATGGCATATAATTAAACTAATATCGCTTTCAAGATTATAAAGTCATTTTGGGGGTAGAATTTTTTAGGTTTGAAAAGATCCAATTACACTCCAAATATATGAGTGGGGGTGGGTACGTGTGCTCCCGTGTGTTGGTATTTGATATGTATCTAAGTATACTATTTTAAGTCAGATTTGATCTTTTGAGTCAGACTGATTGAATTCCAGTTCTGACCTTGTTGCTCATTATTAATGAATTCTTGCTTAAGCCACTATACTCTTGTGTTAGTTTTTCCATCTGCAAAATAGCACGCCTAAACAAATCTGTTTTATTTGTGTTTGATGTAAATGATAAAATATATAAAGTCTTCTATATGGTGTCTTTCCTATACTAAGTACTCAATGTAAGCCAGCTATTTATTTTTAATTAATTACTTCAAACAAAATCAGACAAAATACTTTCTTTTGGACAAACTTCACAAAGAATATTGCACAAGAAATTGTCAGTATAGATGACACAAAAGTATGCCATCCTTTAATCTTCTTGAAGACTTAACTGTGAATATACCAGTTTTGATTAAATGCAAATAATTTTTCAATTGTGCATTCGTTACTTTGGATATTAAAATATACATATATAGTGTTTCTGAACAGCGTGATAGACTTTCTGCCAAAAATTCACCCTCAAATTTCAAGCTTTAAAATATTATAAGCACTTATTTATTTAAAGGAATGATGCTCTATTCAAAATCATTCTATCAGACATGAAATTGTTGAATTAGCTTTAAAAGTCAGGCCAAATGAATGTGGGAAGAAGGTAATCAGAGAGAACAGTTCATTAGCTCATGAGAAAGAACAGTTAGTGTTGTCATGTCTGGGCTGAGACAAAGTTGGTCAGATTGTCCTGCCAAGGAAATGTCGTGGGGAGAAATTATATTGTCCGGGAAACCGTCCTAAGAGGAATGTTCCTTTAAAGTCCATGCTAAGATCTGCTATTTTGGGTATTAAGACTGTGTAGTCCACTAAAGTGAAACTGTTACAGCTGTGCCATTTTACCAATAAAAGTCATAAAACCTTTCCACTAATGACATGCTCTGCTCATCGTTAGTCTGAAAATATCAAAAGGAAACAGTATTAGGCATCAGTTATTTCTAATTTCCATGTCATTACTCTCCGCCAGACCCAAAATGTGGATTCTGTACTGCCCTGTTCTAAAATTTTCTCTGAAGTATTCTTACCAGCTGCCCAAGGAGCCCTGGACAAGCTGTTGGAAAGTTAGAGAGTTGGACTCCCATAGATGGGATCAGTCTTGGGTTTTTGGCTGGTCTTTAGTGAACTAATCCCAGTTGAGTTTGAAACCTCTTGGGTGTAACAGTGACTGTACTTCATCAGTGGGATATAGACACTCCGGAGATAGAGTTGATGGAGATCCCTTCTGGATCGCCTAAGGCACAATCTGCTAAATGCCTGAGAAATAGCAGCTGTCCTATTGCAAATCCCTATGCATCAAGGGTGAAGAAAGAAATTAAAGAACCTGAACAGTGGGCCCAATGCATTCATGTTTGTGGAGAGACACCATAATTGTTTCTCAACTGAGGCTGAAAATTAGCTTTGAGAAAAATGACAAGAATTGTATCCGAAGGTGATAGTGGAAGGTGTTTGTGATGGAAGCTCATTGTGGAATGGAACAGAGCTGCCTGGGTAGGCAGGGCAGCCAGTCATAAGCTTCTCACAACTTTCTAAGACAGAGTATAGACGTTTGGGGGATGTGGTAGATTGATTGTTTTCATGATCCCAATCAATGACTATGTCCTTGGTAATGAAAGCTCCATAAAAAAATGGAACCTATACTCTCACCTCTTGAATCTTGGTATTTTCTCTGGTCAGTACATTATGTCAGAAGTTAGCATGTGCCAATTCCTAGTCTAGACCTCAAGAGGCCTTTTGAATTTCCACTTGTCTTCTTGGAACTCAAGCCTTAGCTGGAGAACATGCCTGGGACAGTATCCAGAAAAAGTTAAACATAGAACGCTTGAGACTGCTATCTTTGGAAAGATCTGCTTGCAAGATAAGCCCTGAGCTGGCATCTGAAAACTTGGATTTCTCGAATGTCCNTGTCTTCTTGGAACTCAAGCCTTAGCTGGAGAACATGCCTGGGACAGTATCCAGAAAAAGTTAAACATAGAACGCTTGAGACTGCTATCTTTGGAAAGATCTGCTTGCAAGATAAGCCCTGAGCTGGCATCTGAAAACTTGGATTTCTCGAATGTCCCTACCACCCTAACTGATAAGAGTGCCTCACTGTGCCTAAAATATTTGGGCAAACGATATGGTTTGTGCTGAACATCTGGTTTTGTTCTGAGTCTAGAATTTTGGTCTATGCCAGGCAGACGGTGCTTACATAACCAGCCTCTCATATAAACCCTAGGTGTTGAATCTCTGATGAAATTCCCTGGTAGACAGCATTTCAGGTGTGTTGTCACAATTCATTGCTGGAGCAATCGGGCACAGCCTATGTGAGTCTACTCAGGGAAGACTCCTGGTGACTTGTGCCTCGTTTCCTCGGGGCCCTGCCTCATGTGCCTCCGCTGTCACTGATTTTTCTTTGTATCCTTTTGCTATAAATTTATATATATTTATAGCCATGAGTGTCACCATATGCTGAGTGTCCCAGAGAATCATTGAATCTGGGGAGTGGTCCTGGGGACCACTGATACAGAGAGCTAATTGAAGATGACCTCAAATGGAAACATCTTCTCTGTTTCATGGGGTCTTTCACTCCTCAGCAGGCTAATAGTCAACTGAGTGCCAGATATGTGAGTGAATCCCAGATAGACACTCAGAGGGGGGAACAATTTTGAATTTGTTTACTGTTGGCCAGCCACACCCAGGAAAAGATCAGTAGACCTCATCAGCCAACCTGAAAACTTGTGAGAAGTAATAAATGATTGTTATCTTAAGACATCAAGTTAAAAAAAAAAAAAAACACCAAGTCTCAGGATTGTGTGTTATTTAGCAATAACGAACTGATACAAGAATCCTATGATTAAGTAAAGATAACTGAAAGTCTTCAGAACAGAGATTAAAACTTGATTGGCAAGGGAAACAATGGAAGAGTTCTTGGTCAGAAAAAAAACTAAATCCTTTCAGTAGGTCAACTAATAGAGACATTTGAATCCAAAAGATAGAATGGGTTTTCAGTATCACAAAAAAAAAAAATGTGCTTGATAAGTTGGCATGGCAAATTTGAATTCACTTTTAATCAGAGTGAAAAGTGAAATCGCTCAGTCGTGTCCAACTCTTTGCGACCCCGTGGACTGTAACCTACCAGGCTGCTCTGTCCATGGAATGCTCCAGGCAAGGATACTGGAGTGGGTTGCTATTTCTTTCTCCAGGCAAGAATACTGGAGTGGGTTGCTACTTCCTTCTCCAGGGGATCTTCCCGACCCATGGATTGGACCCAGGGATTGAACCTGGGTCTCCCGCCTTGCAGGCAAACACTTTAACCTCTGAGCCACCAGGGAAACCCCTTTAATCAGGGTATAGGTGCAAATAAGACATTCCTTGATGAGCTCTTTAATTTCATATTGTCTCCAGCTTTGACCATGAAGCCTGGCTTTTAAAGATAATTATCCCTAAAGACTGTACTGTGCTTCTTGGGTGACTTTTTTTAAATTTTTTTTTTAAATTCTGTAGTATAAGTTCTTTGCATCTTTGTTAATTTTTTAAACTTTTATTTTATATTGGAGTTTTAGCTGATTAACTATGGTGAAATAGTTTCAGGTGAATAGCACAGAGACTCAGCCATACATGTACATGTATCCATTCTCCTCCAAACTCCCCTCCCATCCAGGCTGCCACATAACACTGAGCACAGTTCCCTGAGCTATATATTCAGTCCTTGTTGGTTACTCACTTTAAATATAGCCGTGTGTACAATGTTGATCCCAAACTTCCATACTAACCCTTCCCCCCATCCTTTCCCCTTGTAACTATAGGTTCATTCTCTAAGTCTGTGAGTCTATTTGTAAATAAATTCATTTGTATCATTTCTTTTTAGACTCTGTGGATAGGGAAAATCATACCACATTTCTTCTGTATGACGTTCCGTCTGTGTAGAATCTTTGGTGACTTTAATAAGTACTAATATCTATAAATTATCTTTGGCTCTGTTTTGTTGAAGCATCAGATTAAAAGAAATCCAAACTATACTTCTTCCTTTGGTAGCACTGGATTTATATAATAGGAAAGAACTGATGCTCTTGCACGTTCGCTTTAGTCGTGTCCAACTCTTTGTGACCCCATGGANAGTACTAATATCTATAAATTATCTTTGGCTCTGTTTTGTTGAAGCATCAGATTAAAAGAAATCCAAACTATACTTCTTCCTTTGGTAGCACTGGATTTATATAATAGGAAAGAACTGATGCTCTTGCACGTTCGCTTTAGTCGTGTCCAACTCTTTGTGACCCCATGGACTGTAGCCCTCCAGGCTCCTCAGTCCATGGGATTCTCCAGGCAAGAATACTGGAGTGGGTTGCCATGCCCTCCTCCAGGGGATCTTCCTTGATCCAGGGATCGAACCAGAGTCTCCTGCATCTTCTGCCTCACAGGCAGATTCTTTGCCACTGAGCCAACAGGGAAGCGCCTGGTGATGCTCAACCTTTAGTAATTTCTAATGTTACTTTGAAGATAAAGTGGCTGCATTCTTGTGAAACCATTTTACCAAAATTTAGCCTAAGTGAGAAGAATAGTAATGATCTCTCTTTTGTTATTTTCAAGTGGACCAAAAATGTGTTTTATATCAATATATCATTTTAAAGTCACTTTAAAGTGGAAAGAAAGCGGCTAAACATTATCAATAAAAGCACTTGTGAAATAAAAGTACACTGTGAGAATTTTAAAACAGAGCTTGATAAATATCACTGCTGCAAATCAAAATCAGGAAAACTATTTGAGTTTTTCTCATGGAAAATACATTTACTGTACATTTTTGAAATCTAGGAAAAGCTATTAAATTCACAGTATCTCATACACTTTATAAGAAGCACTCTTGGCACTAAATTGATTAAGAAAAATAAATAGTAATCTTCTTGGATTCACCTAAACGTATTTTCTCATAATTGAATTATTTCATGTCGATTAATTATACTTAACTTCATTAATCTCAACAGTTTATTTTGACCCAGCACATTAAACATAAATTTTCCCCAATAGATATTTAAGAGAGAAATTAGCAAATGCTGAAAAGCACACTGGTAAGTCTGTTAGGGAGCACCTTTCAAATTGTTGTTCTTTATTCACCCAGTTGTATCTGACTCTTTTGTGGTCTCTCCAAAGCTCTCCAAGCTCCTCTGTCCATGGAATTTTTCAGGCAAGACTACTCAAGAGGATTGCCATTTCCTTCTCCAGGGGATTTTCCTAACCTAGGGATCGAACCCATGTCTCCCTGGATTTCAGGCAGATTTTTTTTCTTTTAACCACTGAGCCACTTAGAAAACCTACATTTCAAATTAATGGAGCAGAAATCTTAAATAATGATGGCCTCCAAGTATATACAATTTTCTGTATTTTACTGGATGATTTTTCCGCCGGGTCTGTTATCACAGGAACTAGATAAAATTTAACCGAATTTTTTTTGTTATTGCTGTTTATTCTACTTATTGTTTTCCCAATAAATTAAGTTATTTGAGACCCCTTTCCCCAGCAATTGAACTGGATACTTAGTTTGTCATTAAATATGTGGCTTGTTAGCTCAGCTAGTTAGCAAAGTGTGCTAATGTCAGTGCCAATGACAAGAATTTATTCCTTTAAAGTCAAATAAGCAGGCAGAATCTCTTCACAGAGGCAGCTGAGGAGCCAGCACAGCAGAACAAGAAATATGTGTATAGTCTGTCCTCTCTTTGTCAAGGTACATTCAGGTGCCATCACATTGGTGAGGACAGGTGACTAGGGACCACCTCACTGGAGGAGGGCATGGCAATCCACTGCAGTATTTTTGCCTAGAGAATCCCCATGGACAGAGGAGCCTGGAGGACAACAGTCCGTGGGGTTGCAAAGAGTCAGACAGGGCTGAGTGACCAAGTACAACACACAATTAAGGCAAACTTCAAAATAAACCTCACGTTACTGTTACCCCAAGTCCTCTGTTCCATCAGCTCATGCAATTTAGGCTTTCATTCATGCTGAAAATGAATGGAAATAGTGGGCATGAGGATGGTTAGAATCTAACAAATGTCTAAATTGGTACGGAATGCTCCTTGTTGAGCTTCCTAAGTGGTGTTGAAGGTGAAAGTCGCTCAGTAGTGTCTGATTTGCAACCCCATGGACTATACAGCCCATGGAATTCTCCAGGCAAGAATATTGGAGTGGGTAGCCTTGCCCTTCTTCAGCAGATCTTCCTGACCCAGGAATGGAACTAGGGTCTCCTGCATGGCAGACAGATTCTTTACCAGCTGAGCCACAAGGGAAGCCCAAGAACACTGGAGTGGGTAGCCTATCCCTTCTCCAGCAGATATTATCAACACAGGAATGAAACCAGGGTGTCCTGCATTGCAGGAATTAGTGGTAAGGAAACTTCCTGGCAACGCAGGAGATGGAAAGAAACATCAGTTCATTCCTTGAATCTGGAAGATCCCTGGAGGAGGGCATGGCAATACACTGTGTTGTAGAAACCCTTTGATAGAGGAGCAGATTATAGTCCATAGGGTCACAAAGAGCGAGCCATGACTTAAGCAACTTATCATGCATGCATGCTTGTTGTTGAATCAGTATTTTTTTCCTTGATCTGACAGTGTTTCTCTTTTTCATTCAGTTCAGTTCAGTTCAGTCAGCCGTGTTCGACTCTTTGCGACCCCATGAATCACAGCACGCCAGGCCTCCCTGTCCATCACCAACTCCTGGAGTTCACTCAGACTCACGTTCATCGAGTCAGTGATGCCATCCAGCCATCTCATCCTCTGTCATCCCCTTCTCCTCCTGCCCCCAATCCCTCCCAGTATCANCATGTATGGATGTGAGAGCTGGACTATAAAGAAAGCTGAGCACCAAAGAATTAATGCTTTTGAACTGTGATGTTGGAGAAGACTTTTTAGAGTCCCTTGGACTGCAAGGAGATCCAACCAGTCCATTCTTTGGAAATCAGTCCTGAATATTCATTGGAAGGACTGATGCTAAAGCTGAAATCCCAATACTTTGGCCACCTAATGTGAAGAACTAACTGACTCACTGGAAAAGACCCTGGTGCTGGGAAAGATTGTAGCTGTGAGGAGAAGGAGACAACAGAGGATGAGATGGTTGGATGGCATCACCAATTCAATGGACATGAGTTTGAGTAACTCCAGGAGTTGTTGATGGACAAGGAAGCCTGGTGTGCTACAGTCCATGGGGTTGCAAAGAGTCAGACATGACTGAGTGACTGAACTGAGGTGAACTGAACTGAATTTTGGAGAATCTTAAAAAACAGAGATTTACATTTTCTCCAGCAATCAATGCAAGTATACAAAATTATGCAAATTTAGTAAAAGAAGTACATGACAGTATAACTCTTTTATAAGACATGAAAGGGAGGTATATTTAAGACATAATACTATTACTTATTAGAGTTATTTCTCTAAGAAGCAAAAATCTGTAATTACTACTTTATAAACTTGTAACTGGATAACCTTGTATCATTAGCCCAGGATAAATGCATAATTATAATAGATTAGATGGAAATTACAGAGAAGATGGCAATTTGAGAATCACTCCTGCTTCATTCTCTCCTGATTCCCTATAGAAGAAATTCAATTGTAAAATGATAGAAAAATCACTCTTCTGTTGGTAGCCAATCCCTTTCTCCAGCAGATCTTTCCGACTCAGGGATTGAACCCAGGTCTCCTACATTTAGGCAGATTCTTTACTATCTGAGTCACCAGAGAAGCCCTCAACTCAGAATCATGAAGTTTTACTTTGCTTTGCTTTGTTAATTTTCTAGTTAGGTAACCAGAGGATACATAGCCCAAGGTAATTGTGATAGAGAATTTTATGTGTCAATTTTGAAAGGTTATGCTCCATTTACAGTTATAAAATACTGGCTATATTCTTCATGCTGAACAATAAATGTGTATATGTGTGTGTAGTCACTAAGTCATGTGCAACTCTTTGTGACTCCATGGCCCATCAGGCTTCTCTGCCCATGGGATTCTCAGGGCAAAAATACTGAAGAGGGTTGTTATTTCCTTCTGCAGGGAGTCTTCCTGACCCAGGGATCAAACCCAGGTCTTCTGCCTCACCTTCATTGGCAAAGGATTCTTACCACTGGGCCTCCAGGGAAGCCCAGTGTATCCTTAGAGCTTATTTAGTATCTGATAGTTTATATCTCTTTCACCCCTACACCTAGTTTGCTCTTCTTCCCTTCTCTCTCCCACTCATTGCACCTGTCAGATGGATATCATCAAAAAGAACATGAAAACAAATGTTGACCAGGATGTGGAGAAAATGGAACTCTCATACACTGTTGGTGGGAATGTAAATTGGTGTAGCCACTTTGGGAAACAGTATGGATAAATTAAAAATAGGGTTACCGTGTGTCCAGCAATTCTACCTGTGGGTATATATATATCAAAAACACAAATTTGAAAAGATACACGCATGCCCAACATTCACAGCAGCATTTTTTTTTTTTACAATTGCCAAGCTATGAAAGCCAGCTAAATATTCATCACAAATGAATGGATGGAAATGTGATATATAAATAGATCCTGGAGAAGGAAATGGCAACCCACTCCAATGTTCTTGTCAGGAGAATCCCAGGCTCACAGAGGAGCCTGGCGGGCTATAGTCCATGGGGTTGCAAGAGTTGGACACGACTTAGCAACTAAACAACCATATATATACATAAAACCCTATTTTTAATTTTTTGAGAAACATCCATAATGTTTTCCAAAGTGGCTACACCAATTTTCATTCCCACCAACAGTGTATGAGAGCTCCATTTTCTCCACATCCTGGTCAACATTTGTTTTTATGTTCTTTTATGTATAATATCTGCTGCTGCTAAGTCACTTCAGTCGTGTCCGACTCTGTGCAACCCCGCAGATGGTAGCCTGCCAGGCTCCCCCGTCCCTGGGATTCT
Source organism: Neotragus moschatus (assembly GCA_006410615.1). NCBI lineage: Eukaryota > Metazoa > Chordata > Mammalia > Artiodactyla > Bovidae > Neotragus > Neotragus moschatus. The sequence goes on from SJYA01000280.1 coordinate 2,445,030, forward strand.
CCAGGCAAGAACACTGGAGTGGGCTGCCATTTCCTTCTCCAATGCATGAAAGTGAAAAGTGAAAGTGAAGTCACTCAGTCGTGTCCGACTCTTAACGACCCCATGGACTGCAGCCTTCCAGGCTCCTCCGTCCATGGGATTTTCCAGGCAAGAGTACCGGAGTGGGGTGCCATTGCCTTCTCCAAACAGAATGCTATTCATCCATAAAAAAGAACAAAATTTTGCCAACTGTGGCAAAATGGATGGACTGGGAGGGTATTATGCCAAGTGAAATGTCAGAAGGAATTTTTTTTTTTTAATCAGTAGTGGTAGTCATGAGTGCAAGGACCTATCATGAAAAGATGAAGGAGCTGCAGTGACCTGGCCTCAGAACCGTTGAATTGCACCGTCGGAGGTCCTTTTAGGATAGGATTCTCCCCTGAAGAGAAGCTGATGCGAATAGAATAATAATTGAGTCATGTTCTGGGAGTGGGGAAGGAGTCACAAGGTCCAGACAAAACAGAGAAGGGGACAAAGACCTGAGTTCACAAAAGTTAAGTGGCTGAATAAGGCAATATCAAATGAAGGAGCTTGGGAAATTTAAAAAGTTATCTTAATTCCACCTCCTTTAAAAAGTTTAGGGAAAAAAAAGCATTTCACATAAAAATAAGAGAAAGCTAGTAAAATCAAATCTTTTATAAAGATGTTTTGAGAAAAAGGAAATAAAACTGTGTAACGTCGCTTCCCTGGTGGCTCAGATGGTAAAGAATCCGCCTGCAATACAAGAGACCCAGGTTTGATCCCTGGGTCCGGAAGAGCCCCTGGAGAAGGGAATGGTGACCCACTCCCTCCACTATTCTTGCCAAGAGAATCCTGTGGACAGAGGAGCTTGGTGGGCTACAGTCTATGGGGTCACAAAGAATCAGACAGGACTGAGAGAGTAACACTTCCACTTTTTGGTGTCCCAAGTGGCACTTCCCTAGTGGTAAAGCATCTGCCCTACAATGCAGGAGACTTAAAAGCAGCAAGTTCAATCCCTGGTTTGGGAAGATCCCCTGGAGAAGGAAATGGCAACTCACTCCAGTATTCCTGTCTGGAGAATCCCACAGACAAAAGAACCTGGAAAGCTACTATCCATGGGATCACAAAGAGTTGAACACAACTAAAGCGACTTAGCGTGTATGCAATATCCTTACAGTGTAAACATATTAGCATACGTGAGAGACATATTCAAAAACTGATCAAAATCATAGCTTACTCTTTCAAAATAAGCTAGAAAACTTGAAGAAACTAATCCAGGTCTGAAGAACAACATAAACCAGACAGGACTCAGGAAGATATTAGAAATATGAGACAAAATTATTTAAGACAAAGTTTGAAAAACTTTGGGGAATTACAAGGATGAACAAATGAAGCTGTTAATGACTTAATAGAGAGAGAAGGTATTGAAGAAAATTTTAAAATGAAAAATAAATGAAGAAATAACAAAATAATGAATGTAGACAAAGAAGATTAAAACCCATATAATATCAGTCTCTGAAGAAGAACAAAACAAGAAAATAAAACAAATACTGATAGATCTAGATATACATAGTTTTCCATATTCCTGGTGGCTTAGATGGTAAAGAATCTGCCTGCAATGCAGGAGACCTAGACTCGGTCCCTGGGTCGGGAGGACCCCTAGAGAAGGGAATAGCAGTCCACTCCAGTATTCTTGCATGGTGAATTCCATGAACAGAGGAGCCTGGTGGGCTACGGTCAATGGTGTTGCAGAGTTGGACATGACTGAGTGACTAACACACAGATACATAGTTTTATACACAAAGGTATAAGTGAAGTCACTCAGTCGTGTCCGACTCTTTGCGACCCTGTGGACTATAGCCTACCAGGCTCCTCCATCCATGGGATTCTCCAGGCAAGAATACTGGAGTGGGCTGCCGTTTCCTTCTCCAGAGGATCTTACCAACCCAGGGATCAAACCCGGGTCTCCCGCATTGTAGGCAGACACTTTAACCTCTGAGCCACCAGGGAAGCCCTATATCTATGGTGGAAATAGGAGCTTTAATCTTTGTATTTTTGTTTCCTAGCTATTAAATAACAACATTAATTTGTTATCTTCTCCATCATATTTATTAAATTTTCTTACTAACCTGGTAAAGGGGCTTCTCTGATAGCTCAGTTGGTAAAGAATCTGCCTGCAATGCAAGAGACCCTGGTCTGATTCCTGGGTCAGAAAGATCCACTGGTGAAGGGATAGACTAACCACCCCAGTATTCTTGGGCTTCCCTTGTGGCTCAGCTGGTAAAGAATCCACCTGCAATGCAAGATACCTGGTTTCTGTCTCTGAGTTGGGAAGATCCCCTGGAGAAGAAGAAGGCTACCCACTCCAGTATTCTGGTCTGGAAAACTCCATGGAGTATAAAGTCCATGGGGTCGCAAAAAATCAGACATGACTGAGCTACTTTTGCTTTCACTTTCAATCTAGTAAGTTTTTTGGCAATCTACATGGGCATTCTCTATCAACAGCCATGAAAAGTGCTAATACTAGCACTTTACCGATTTACTTTCTTTAATTCTAATTATTGTTTTTAATATATAATGTTATATTACTTTCAGGTGTGCAACATATTGATTCAATATGTGTATATATTTGTGATATGATCACCCCAATAAATCTAGCAACATCCATAAGAAAAAACAAATCGTGTATTAACCATATTAACAGACTAAAGAGGGAAAAAACTTTAAGTTACTAAGTATGATGAAAGTGTTTTTAAGCCAAAAAAGGAGTTACAGACTTACTAGGGAGAGGAGTTTATACATAGAATATGAAGATCATAATGTGAAATATAGAAAAACAGTGATATTTGGGACTAATCAAGTTTCAGAGTCGTGCTCTGGCACATGTATATAATCCTTCATATAAATGAGCTATTAGATCAAATGAGAAACATACTTCATGTATAAAATCCATTAGGGAAGCTTTTAAAACAAATGTAGGAGATGCCCTCTTGTGTTTGGTTTTTCCATGGTAAAGAATGTTTAAGAAAACTGTCTTCACTTCTTAATCTATTTTCTGTTAGGCTCTTATTCTATGAAAATTGAAAAAGATTGCTTACCACTTATTAGATGTCTGCAAGCTATTATTGTAGGTTTAAAATACAATATTTGTTTTCTAAGAAATAATTTTCCTATGATTAAAATGTCTTTATTTTACTTTTTTCTCCTTGCTTTGATTTCACTATAACGTTGTGAAGACAAATATTCCATTGAACAGTTAATATTTGAATTCATCCTCTTTCTTTTACCCAAAATAATAGCTGCAGTGTGGACAAATAAACGTGTCCTTGCAAGATGTTTTATAGATTCCAAAGTGTTTTCATGCAAAACATTTCCCTTGTTTCTCAAAATAATCCTGTGAGGTGTGTAACTTAAGTGTACATCCCCATTTTTGAGATATAAAAATTGAAGCTTTGAATCTCAGCAACAGCTTGGAACCAGACTACAAGTTCCTTAGAATCCAGTAGAAGAGCTGAACCTGAACCTTGGTTCCAGATCTTCATACACTAAAGGCTAGGTTTGACCCATGAGACTTGTCGGTTTTCTGAGACAATTTTTGTGACTGAATCTGACATTTGATCTTTCTCTACAGAACACTAGAAATTTGAACCAACTTAAAAAACTTAGACATTATATATAAAATATATGTTGTATATATATATGGGCTTCTCAGATGGCTCAGTGGTGAAGAATCCCCCTGCCAGTGCAGGAGACACAGGTTTGATCCCTGGATAGGGAAGATTCCTTGGAGAAGGAAATGACAATCCACTCCAATCTTCTTGTGCGGAGAATCTCATGGACAGAGGAGCCTTGTGGGCTGCAGTCCATGGGGTCAAAAAGAGTCGGACCCAACTGAACACACACACACACACACACACCTTCTTGTGTATATCACAATATACACACATTGTATGTGTGAGCCTAAGTGTGTATGTATTGTTTTATCACTATGAGCTAGCGTTTATTCAAATTGAAATTGTCAGGTTTTTACAAAGGCAATTCTGATAAGGAGAAAGTTTCAAAAAATTTTTATCATATAGTTTTTTTAACTTTTTATTTTATATTGGAGTTTCATTAATTAACAATGTTGTGTTAGTTTCAGGTGTACTGAAAAGTTATTCGGATATACATATACATGTATCTATTCTTTTTCAAAGGAGTCAAAATACTTAATGTTCAAATACAGCTAAATACAACAAAAAATGGCTATTTCAGCCTTCTCAAATTAAGAAACATGTTAAACTCAGATATCAACCTCTGATATCTTCATATTCTAGTAAATGCTAGGAAGTTTGCAAAAAAAGAGGGACAGTCATGAAGTCATATTGCTCATGGATACATTACTAAAATTGTCAGTCTGATTTAGTTTGGGAAATGAAAGAAAGTTTGTAATTTACCAGACTGTTTACAAAATTGTTTTAAACACTGAAACGGATGTCCTTAAAGTCCATGAAGTCATTCCATAAAGTCCATGTTCCATATTCCTAGGAAATGGATAATCTTTTGATTGTATTAATATGATGTCTTTTGTGATTCTATAATAATAGATCTGGTCAGCTTCTGAGCTTATGATCAAAGTGGTTAGACATGAGGGAAGAACATGGAAAAGAATCTGCAGACAGAAAGGGAAAAGAAGAGTGTTGCTGGCTGTGGTGAGGTGAGATTCGATATTTTATGAAAAGTTACTACCTTACCATTTGGAAGGACGTATCTATGCTCTTTGCCATGTTGACCCAACAGATTCCACCTCATCGGAAACATTCTTAACAGATTCTTTAGGGCAATGCATGGATTAAAATTCTCGTCTCATCTTAACCAACTGTAGCTTTGTGTGCTGTCTGATGCTCTGATGAGTAGGAACACCTGCAGAGTGACGGTTACCGCCCCTGGCTGGCTGCAGAGTGGGAAAATGTCCCTACATTCTCTAGAGGGCTCAGGGCACGACCTCTGTGTCTTTCGGACTGAAATAACTGCCACGTGTTTCATTGTGTTTCTGGTTGAGGCATGTTGCTTTTATTTTGTGTTGGTGGTTGTGTTAGACTTTTGTTTTAAACCTAGCCTGAATGAACCCTTTGTCTCTTTTCTGCTAGATAGTGCAATAGGTAAAATATGTATTTGTTGATTTAAAAAATAATTAGATGAAATCATGAGACTCATGAAGCTTGTATTTATCAAGGCATGAAATATGACCGCAGAGATAATCCACTCTTGCTCTGTCCCACGTCCCATGAGGCTAATTCAGGTCACCTCACTGGGTGGGATCATCAAAGGTAGAAGTGATTTGGTACATTCCAAACAACCCACCTCCTTCCCCACCATCCCCCGCTCCCCATCTCCCCAGCCTGTGATGATGAGAGCATCCCCCAGGGAATTTGCTATTGTCAGCATAGCCTGTAAGTAAGTCTTTCACTATTTCCTGGCTCCAGATAGAAAATGTAAACCCATCTTAAAGGGTTCCTACTGAAAAGCCTCTTTTCCTTTTTATTTTTTCATTGCTGGCTCAGGCTAGTGAATAGGGATGACAGGAGAAGAGAAATGAACTATAGTCACAACCTGAGAGCAGAGAGTTGTTTTATTTGGTGGGAATGCTGCCTCCAAGCTGGGGAGGCAGCATCTCAGTAGCTCTGAGGAAACAGCTCCCAGGAGGCAGGAGAGGGATTCAGGCTATATACAAGTTTGTAGCAAAGCGGGCAGGCCTCTGAACATCAGAAGTTTTTGCTAAGTAAGGAAAATGAGATATCAAGCGAAGGAATTCAGTGTTTTTCTGTGTTGGGGAAGATGCAAGCCTCTGAGTTTACTGAATTCACTCCTTTCATATGCACCTCAGGTATCTGGGGTCAAATCCTGTTTCTTGCTTATATCCTCAATTCCTTCAGGAGTGACAGATGTGTGGTGGGTGACTGCTTCTTGCTTTCTCCCCTGCCCATGGAGCTCCTCTGCAATCACTGAGGCGGGGGGGGGGGGGGGGGGGGGGGGC
>SJYA01000280.1:2451180-2593880 GCA_006410615.1 Neotragus moschatus
GGGGGGGGGGGGGGGGGGGGGTGGCAGGTGCTGTATCAGAGGCATTGATTGTGTCTGGGGAGCTCTCATTCATGTTCAGAGGCCCAAAGTGACGGATGGGTGTGACATTCTTGCCCACAGATGTGGCAGGAAATACTTCATTTCACAGAGGCCATGAGAGTGGGTGTGTGTGGTGGGTGGGAATGAGTATGTGTATGTGAGAGAGAGAGAGAAAGAGAGACAGAATGATCTTGTCAGAAGAGTGACATTAATATTGTTTTTAACTTTTTAAAATACATTTTATGTAACTGAACTGCCATCTGAAACTGTTTCTATAGTAAATGAATGACTAAATAAACTCATTTATTTATTAAACTTATTAATATTTCATTTTCTTTTATTCTTGCTGCCTGTATATTGTTTTCAGTCTTTTCTAAACAATATCAATACCTTTGGAAACCATGTCTGAAAATACAGGGAGGCCTGGCATGCCGCAGTGCATGGGGTCGCAAAGAGTCGGACATGGCTGAGCAACTGAACTGAACTGAGCTGAAACAAGTTTTGGTTTTACGAAGCATTGGACAAATCACAAAATGATGTGCTATATAGTAATAAGCCTTCGATTTGTGTGTTACATGGAAAGTAACATAATTCTGTTTCCAAGGTATCGACACAGTATGTGTGTGTTTGTTTAAAACTGATCCCTCCTTTAAAAGGTTCATAGCTGTTTCTTTTCACTTAACCAATCTGGCAGCTTAATAAGGAGATGAATAAATAGAGTCACAAATGATTTCTGGGAGATCAGAGAAGGTGGATCATTAAAAAACTTTTTAAAGAACTATCCAACTTAATAGTAGCAACATGCTAAGTCGCTTCAGTTGTGTCCGACTCTGTGCAACCCCATAGACAGCAGCCCATCAGGCTCCACCGTCCCTGGGATTCTCCAGGCAAGAACACTGGAGTGGGTTGCCATTTCCTTCTCCAAATAGTAGCAACAATAAAACACCAGAAGTACAGGTATAATGTTTTGACTCTGAAACTTTCCAACGTAAACTCTGGACTCTGAACACTGTCAACTTAAAAAGTAGTCACAATCTTGAAGTTGAGAATTATTTTGTATTTGGTGAGAAGTTTTAGAACTTTAAGCCCAGGAGACAGCATCTTAAATGATCCTGAGAGAATTATTCTGAGGAGGGGCAAGAAGGGGAGGGAGTCAGCTTATACAGAAGTTTGCAAACAAGGAGCAGGTAGTCTGAACATCAAAATATAAGGAAAACCACACATCTCAAACTAAGGAACTTAGTGCTTCCTCTAATAAGAACAAGACAAAACAGACATTTTAACATAGGTTTATCATATCTGTCTGTCAGCTTCCAGCCACATGCAATTCATGAAGGAAGCAGAAGAGGTTAGACTGGAATTTAAAAAAAAAAAAAAACTGTGCAGATTGCTTTGGCTGTTGGAATTTTCCTGAATCATTTTATTAATAATTGAAAAGCTTTAGTCAGTTCAAATAGTCTCCAATTGAAAAACAGAGTTATCAAACTGAGAAATGGAGCATTTCCTGCCGTATCAGTAAACAGGGTGTTATAGTCACCGGTGATTACAGTCCTCCAGTGTAAGCCCATGAGCCCTAAGGACACTCAAGAAGGAAAATAATACCTGCCATCTAGCAGCCATCAGACTGTAGCCACTTCCTAAGGTGAAGCCTGAGGAAACTCTGGACTTGAAAATACCAGGTACTGGCCCCCAGATAACTGCAGTTATCAAAGGAATGATTTCAGTAAGCCCAGACTTTTGCATTTGGTCTTCCCAGGAGGTGCTGGGGTAAAGAATCTGCCTGGTAATGTAGGAGACCTGGATTTGATCTTAGGGTGGAGCAGATTCCCTAGAGAAGGAAATGGCAACCTGACCCCCTATTCCTGCCTGGAAAATTCCACGGACAGAGGAGCCTGGTGTGCTACAGGCCATGGGGTCACAAAGAGCAGGAACAGGACTGAACACACATTGACTGGGGGTTCCTTCCATACATAGAAAAATGCTAAATTCCTTAAACTGAGATATCTGGTTTTCTTTAATTGACAATAATATTTTGATGTTCAGGCTACTTAACCTTTTTTGCAAAACTTCTATATAACCTGACTTCTCCCCTCATCTCCTGGGAGCAGTTCTCTGAAAGTCACTTGAGAGGCTGCCTCCCAGGCTTAAAGTCCGAAAAATTTCTGCCAACTACAACATAACATTCAAGTTTTAGGTTATGACTCTTTTTTCCAAGTCCACAAAATTGATACAATTTGGATTTTTTTTAACAAATTGGAAATAAAAATCATATTTATCTACCAAGTACTTAATATATGCTAGAAACTTTTACACTCCATCCTGTTGTGTCCCTAACAATCCTGTGAGGTAACTTTTCATATTTTCCATCAGCCTGGAGGAGTATAATACAGAGTTTATGGATAATTCCACTGTTGGCAATAAAACTAAATGTCTTGGACAGTTCCTATTGGAAAATGTTGGATGAATGGCTAGAGGTGCCTGCTAAGCCCCCTCCCTCCTCAGTGATGGAAATTTGGCCACCACTCCCAGTGTCACCGGGTTTCGTGTTCACTTTGTCATTGTCAACACCTTCTGTTCTGGCTATTTTGACTTCCATGCCCCAGCTGTGGTGCCCTGAGATGGGCAACTTCACAATATAGTCTGATCTGCTTTGAAACTGGGGCTTCCCAGGTGACTCACTGATAAAGAATCCACCTGCCAATGCAGGAGATGCAGGTTTGATCCCTGGGTCAGGAAGATCCCCTGGAAAGGGTAATGGCAACCCACTCCAGTATCCTTGTGGAGAAGGCAATGGCACCCCACTCCAGTACTCTTGCCTGGAAAATCCCATGGATAGATGAGCCTGGTGGGCTGCAGTCCATGGGGTCGCTACGAGTCGGACACGACTGAGCGACTTCACTTTCACTTTTCACTTTCATGCATTGGAGAAGGAAACGGCAACCCACTCCAGTGTTCTTGCCTGGAGAATCCCAGGGACGGGGGCGCCTGGTGGGCTGCCACCTATGGGGTCGCACAGAGTCGGACACGACTGAAGCGACTTAGCAGCAGCAGCAGCCAGTGTCTTTGTCTGGGAAACTCCATAGACAGAGGAACCTGGTGGGCTACAGCCCATGTGGTAGCACAGATTCAGACATGGCTGCGAGACTGAGCATGCGCACTCTGAAACTACATTGTCAGGGGCAAACCACCTTACTTATAAGGCTGGGTAGGAAGCAAGTTCCATGATCCTTAAGGACTGGGAATATATGGTAGGACACACTCTCCTCCCTACTCTACAACTAAGATTCCTTTAACCTCTTAGAATCTCTGTATTCTGAGGAGTAACAGTACTACCAGCACTTTCCAGTAGAAGAAGGTTTTCTTTTCCTATCTGTTCCTCTCTACCTTTCCGTGGTGGGAAATTCACTCCATATCCCCACAGTATTGCTCTTATCTTCAACTATAAATTCCTCCCTTCCCATGGATAATCACCAGGTCATACCCAGAAAGGCTGTAGATCTGGTTCTCCTCTTTTGGAGATCCCTTTGTCATGATACAGATGCTCGAAGTGTTATAGACATTAAGCTCAGGGCTCAGAATATAAATTGGTGGCTGTGTCCTATGTCCAAACTTTTCTATTGCTCCACACTTTGTTCCTTAAGAGTAGAAAGGACCTGAGAGACAGACTTTAAGGTAAACCCCAAGATCCCCATGGTCTGGCAATACCCTTGTTAGGGGAAGCGCACTGATTGAAACCACTCACCCTGGCCAGGCACCATAGTAACCATTTGCATGAATTGCTTTATAACAGGAGATCCTGATAAGGAATACGGAACTAATAAGCCATCCCCAACCGGAAGAGTTCAGGAAAGGTCTAATGGAGACACCACGTGTCCGTCCACTTCCCAGAATCCCTCTTGCTAGCATCCATGTTGGCTGAGTGATGCCTGCACCACCAGGAAAGACTCTGAATTAGAAAGATTGGTCAAAGACCACCCGGAAACTAATCCCATCACCATAAAACCCAACACTGGGAGCCGCACGGCAGAGTAGTTCTCCTGGGTTTCCTTACCCTACTGCTCTCCACCCGGGTGCCCTTTCCCAATAAAATCTCTTGCTTTGTGTCAGCACAAATCTAAGCAGATGTGTCTCCTCAGACAATTCATTTCTAAGCGTTAGACAAGAGCCCAGTTTGGGGCCCTGGAAGAGATCCTCCTTCCTGCAACACCCTTGTATAATTCCCTCCTCCAGAGTGTGGGTGAACTGTGGGACTTGCTTTAACAGAGTGTATCAAAGTGATANCAAATCTAAGCAGATGTGTCTCCTCAGACAATTCATTTCTAAGCGTTAGACAAGAGCCCAGTTTGGGGCCCTGGAAGAGATCCTCCTTCCTGCAACACCCTTGTATAATTCCCTCCTCCAGAGTGTGGGTGAACTGTGGGACTTGCTTTAACAGAGTGTATCAAAGTGATAAAAAATCACTCTCTTGACTACTTTATGTTTTCTGGCAAAGCTGATGGATGTCACTCTCTTGACTATCATACATCATATAAGACTTCATCCTAGTGGATGGCTGGCTCTAGAGTTGCTCTCTGTTAGGCTTTTCCAGAGAAAAATAATCAGTAGTATATGTATATATACCCTGTAGATACACGTACGGGGGGTGTTTGGATAAATGGATAGTTAAATAGATGGACAGATAGAGATTTATCATAAGAAATTGCATCGTGCAGTTTTGAAGCCTGGCAAGTACAAATATGCAGCTTGTAGGCTGGACCCTTGAGAGTCTTTGATACATACGAAAATTAGAGGGCAGTTGGTTGGAGAATTCCCTCTTATTTGGGGAGATCAAACAAGTCTTTTGTCAAATAACTCTCAAAGACTTTGGAGAACAAAAAGACTTCATTTGAATAGAGGAGACCCACTTACATTATACTCCTTACTGCAAAATTTAGTCTTAAATTGAAGAAAATAGGGAAAACTGCTAGATCATTCAGGTATGACCTAAATCAAATCCTTTATGATTATACAATGAAAGTAACAAATAGATTCAAGAGATTAGATCAGATAAAGTGCCTGAAGAACTATGTTGTACAGGAGGTGGTGATCTAAACCATCCCCAAGAAAAAGAAATACAAAAAGGCAAAATGGTTGTCTGAGGAGGCTTACAAATAGCTGAGAAAGAAGAGAAGTGAAAGGCAAAGAAGATACAAAAAGATATATCCATATGAATGCAGAGTTCCAAAGAAGAACAAGGAGAGATAAGAAAACCTTCCTAGGTGGTCAATGCAAAGAAATAGAAGAAAACAATACAATGGGAAAGACTAGAGATCTCTTTAAGAAAATTAGAGATACCAAGGGAATATTTCATGCAAAGATGAGCACAATAAAGGACAGAAACAGTATGGACCTCACAGAAGCAGAAGATATTAAGAAGAGGTGGCAAGAATACACAGAAGAACTGTACAAAAAGNTGAGTTTGCTTCCTGGAATGCGTGGCTACAACACACTGTTAACTACCTAGGCTTAAGGCATATGAATCATGGGCTAACTGTAATTGTATCTTTCTCTTCCTTCCTTCAGACTAGTTTCAGGGAATTTAGGGAGGTGGGTTTGGGCACGTACACTTAGTGTATATAAGGTTTTCACAAAAAATGGTTGGGGTTCTTGGCTATTAGGAGATTCTGCCTTGGGCCCGCCAGTGTAATAAACTTCACTCCACTATCTGCGTTGTCGTTCTGAGTGAGTTTGTTTCCCGGAACACGTAGCTACAACATTTGGTGCATTGGCAGNTAAGGTTTTCACAAAAAATGGTTGGGGTTCTTGGCTATTAGGAGATTCTGCCTTGGGCCCGCCAGTGTAATAAACTTCACTCCACTATCTGCGTTGTCGTTCTGAGTGAGTTTGTTTCCCGGAACACGTAGCTACAACATTTGGTGCATTGGCAGGGAAACTGCTCTCTTTGAGGAGACAGGTCTCATCTGAGGCCACCCTGAGGCTTTGTGGCTTCAATCTCCTAGAGGGGGGAAGGCGCCTTGCCCTCTGGAAGAATTTGGCCTTTCAACACCTGGTTTCTTCGCTTTGGCAGGTAGTGAACAGCAGCAGGGGAACTGAGCACTCAGGTGGGGAGGAGCCCAGCCTGCAGGGTGGAAGAAGGGGCCTGATCACCCCCCTGGGATGGACTAGAAGGAGCGGGGACCCACAGGAGCCTCGAATAGACAGGAGGCAGTTGCTTGGTACACAGGTCGAGTTAGGGCTTAGGAGGGAAATTTGTGAAGGTCATTTAGGAGGTGGTATCCACGCCGTCTTGGGGAAGATTATTACCAAAGAATTGCCAGGGGATTTTTAGGAGAAGAAACTTGGTCCTTGTGTACTCGGAGTCTACCCTCCCCCAGGAGGTGTCCCATCTGCTGTGAAATTCTTGACCCTGTCGGAAATGTCAGGCTAGAAGAAGGGAAATACATAAGTGAGTACGAATTGGCTTTTTCAGAGATGGCCTAGGACGTGGGATATTTAACCCATCTGTGTTTTCATCTGCACCTGATCAAGTCCACCAAAGTAGAACGAACTTTGAAAGTTAAGGAAGAAACAGTCTTGGACCATGTGGTGTTCTGGTTCAGTCGTGCTGACTGGCAGGTGAAGACACACCGATACCCCTTCTCCCTCTGGGATCTGGCAGGTAAGGCTCTTCTCATCCCAGTTAGGAAGGAGGCGGAATGGCAATTTAAGTGTTTCACTGAGTGGAAATATCAGAAGTACATAGGGTACTGAGAACTTCATAGATAGAACGAAAAGGAAAAGTAGAAGAAGTTCCGAAAAGGTAGGCAAGATGGGGAGAAGTGAATCTAAGTGAATCGTGTATTAGATACATGATTAAAATTTTAAAGAAGGGATTTGGAGGAGACTATGGGGTAAAGATGAACCCTACCGCCTCCACATACTCTGTGAGGTCCAGTGGCCCCCTGTGGAGTAGGATGGCCACCAAAGAACACCATGAACTTAAAAATAGTGGAAGCAGTCTATACAGTAGTCACAGGAGAGCCAGGACACCTGGATCAATATCCATATATTGACTCATGGCTAGGGTTAGCTCAAGACCCTCCTACTTGGACAAGGTTCTGTATCCAGAAGGGAAAGGGAAAAATATTAATGGCACAAAAATTGACTGATGATAAAAAAGGAAATTCTACAGGATTTAGACAGGGACGACCTGACCCCTCCCCCACAGTGGATAATGACGTGCCCCCCGCCCAGTGCTCCACTAGGATTGGAGGCCGCCTTAATGCCCGATCCAGGGCCAGGTGAAGCCCTGCAGCAGCCGCTGCTCCTCCGCCAGCTCTTCCCAAGGTCGTAGAGCCACCACCTCGGCGGGCTCCGATCCCGGTGACAGAAGCCTCTGGCCAACACTTCCAGGANATATCCATATATTGACTCATGGCTAGGGTTAGCTCAAGACCCTCCTACTTGGACAGGGTTCTGTATCCAAAAGGGAAAGGGAAAAATATTAATGGCACAAAAATTGACTGATGATAAAAACAGGAAATTCTACAGGTTTTGGATGGGGCTGACCTGACCCTTCCTCCATACTGGATAATGACGCTCCTGCCCAGTGCTCCACCAGGACTGGAGGCCGCCTTAATGCCCGATCCAGGGCCAGGTGAAGTCCTGTAGCAGCTGCTGCTCCTCCGCCAGCTCTCACCGAGGTCATAGAGCCACCACCTCGGCAGGCTCCGATCCCGGTGACAGAAGCCTCTGGCGAACACTTCCAGGATCTGGCTCCAGCCGAACAGCCCAAGCTATACCGGGTCTCTCCCGGTGAGTACTGACAAGAAGGGGAGGGAGACGTTGGAATTAAGCAGAGACTGCGCTCTGCCAGAGAGCCGGAGGGAATGACAGAGAACAGACAAGAGATTTACAATGCTAGCTGCTGCTCTGGGAAAGTCTATCTCGGGCCCTCCGGAAAATCGCCTCTGCCGCAGGGACAGGACAGTCCTTCAGCCAGGCCCAACGGAGGCCCCGGGCCTGGTTACAGCCAAACCAGTATGCCTGGTGCCGAGCTTTTGGCCACTGGAAGAATGAATGTCCTAAGGCAAGGAAGGAAGAGGAAGCTCCCGCAGTTATGGGACTTTCTGACTTGGAAATTAAATAGGGCTGCCAGGGCTGAGATACCAGGTCCCGGAGGCCCACGGTAACCTTAAAAGTGGGGGACCAAACATTCTTGAGTGTCCAGTACCCCTGTTGGGAAGAGATTTGGCCTCCACACTAGAAGCACAAGTGACTTTATCCCCGGAGGAAAGGCTCACCTTACAGATGGTGGACACTGTGACTTATTTGCTCTCTTTCAATACACTCCCCCCAAGATGGGTGGAGGTTGCATGAACCTCTGAAGGAAGAATCAGGTGGGCTGGAAGAGGATGCTGCTGCTGCTGCTAAGTCGCTTCAGTCGTGTCCGACTCTGTGTAACCCCATAGGGCAGCCCACCAGGCTCCCCCGTCCCTGGGATTCTCCAAGCAAGAACACTGGAGTGGGTTGCCATTTCTTTCTCCAGTGCATGAAAGTGAAAAGTGAAAGTGAAGTCGCTCAGTTGTGTCTGATTCCTAGCGACCCCATAGACTGCAGCCCACCAGGCCCCTCCGCCCATGGGGTTTTCCAGGCAAGAGTACTGGAGTGGGCTGCCATTGCCTTCTCCGGAAGAGCACGAGAGAGAGCTAACTCAAGTATTTGCTGAGCTCTGGGTGGAAGACAAACCCCGCTCCCCCCAACCAGGCTGGCTAAGTAGTGGCCCCGGGCCAGCATATTACCCTGCATCAATAGATTGAAACAAGTGGGCATTCTAGTAGAGTGCCAGTCGGCTTGGAATATGCTGATCCTGCCAGTCAAAAAGGAAGGAAGACAGGATTATAGGCTTGTGCAGGATCTCAGGCTGGTCAACCAGGCTACTGTGACTTTACACCCCACTGTTGCAAACCCCTGTACCTTACTTAGCCTCCTCCCACCGAGGACTAAAGTTTATACTCGCCTAGATCTCAAGGATGCCTTCTTCTGCGTACGCCTCGCCCCAGCGTCACAGCCCACCTTTGCCTTTGAATGGGAAGATCCAGTCGGGGGCACCAAGCTACAGCTCATCTGGACTCCCCCACAAGGGTTTAAGAACTTCCCAGCCATCTTTGGGGAAGCCTTGGCTTCTGACCTGAACTCATTCCATCCGGAAGAGTACGAATGTTGGCTCCTACAATATGGGGATGACCTGCTGCTGGCTGCCGAGACCAAGAAAAAATGCTGGGAAGGGACTAAAGCACTGCTCCAGCTGCTGATGGAAGCAGGTTACCGGGTGTTGAAGAAGAAGGCACAGATCTGCAAGGAGGAGGTAAGGTGTCTGGGGTTTGTTTTAAAGAAGGACACAAGGTTCCAGACCCTAGTTGGGTCCTATATACTGATGACACTAGCCTGATAAAACAAGGACAAGGGCTGTCAGGTTAGCCAAAGTGGAATTATTGGTACCGGAGGAGCTGGCACACACTCTGATAAGCCAAACACACCAAGCAAACCATCTAGGCCATGCTGCCTGCTCACAGGTTAATGCTGCCTCTTGGGTATTCAGACAAAAACCTCCGGAGATTCAACTGAAAGGCATGCTGCCCTTTGAACACCTGGGAGTGGACTTCACTGAAATGAAGCCTCACCGACACTACCGTTACTTGCTGGTCATGGTATGTACGTTCTCAGGATGGCTAGAAGATTTTCCTACCTGGACTGAAAGAGCATCAGAAGTAGCCCAGTGCCTGCCTAGGGAAGTAGTTCCCAGATTTGGATTTCCTACCAGCACTGGATTGGACAATGGCCTGGCTTTTGTAGCTGATTTAGTACAGCAAGTAAGCAAAACTTGAAATATCAAATAGAAACTGCACACTGCATATAGGCCCAGAGTTCTGAGA
Source organism: Neotragus moschatus (assembly GCA_006410615.1). Taxonomy (NCBI): domain Eukaryota; kingdom Metazoa; phylum Chordata; class Mammalia; order Artiodactyla; family Bovidae; genus Neotragus; species Neotragus moschatus. The sequence goes on from SJYA01000280.1 coordinate 2,461,134, forward strand.
TGGTGGGATGAACCAACCGGACATTAAAGAGACTCTCCAAGTGGATCATAGAGACTGACTGCTCCTGGGTGGACTTGCTTCCGACGGCGCTGCTCAGACTCAGGATGACCCCACAGTCCCAAGGCTATTCTCCATACGAAACTGTGTATGGGAGGCCCCTTCCCATAATAAAACAGATGACAACAAAATTTGCCTCAGGTAAGGGGGGTAAGATTTCACAGCAGATGGAACTGGGTAAGGTAATAAATCGAGTAACTAAGTTTGTACAAGAAAGGGTGCTCTTCCCCCTTGGGAAACAGATTCATGAATTTGTGCCTGGGGATCAGGTGTGGTCAAGGACTGGAAACAGGACTCCTTGGCCCCACATTGGAAGGGTCCATATACTGTGGGGCCAAGGAGTCCTGTTTCCAGTCCTTGACCACACCTGATCAAGGTGCACTCCCTGGGTGTCACTCCCTGGGTCCACCACATGAGGGTGAAGAGGGCACACCCAGCAGACCCGGAGGACGCTGAGCGGACTACACAAAAGGACCCCACTGATCCCCGTGAAACCAAGATAATCTTAAAGAAGAAACAGAGATGAAGCTCTACAATCCACAGCTGCTACACAGACTTGCTGGTATCATCTTGAGACTAACCATAGTTTCAGTACAAAAAGGGACCTGTGCTTTAATCAAAATTGAATGCTGTGTGTATCGTCCTGATTTATCTGGCTATATATCAGCCACCCTAGATGACATGGAAGGTCAGGTAAAAGCTATGTCTGATGATAATCTTCCTTCTGGACTTCAGTCCTGTCCTGGGTAGAGGGAGACTGGTGGAAGACTGTCACTGTTGTCATAATTGTTCTAATCATACTACTTTGCGGACCCTGCTTCTTACAATGTCTTGTGAATTTTGTAACCCAGAGGTTGATAGCATTCTCTCATGTGGGTGGCTGGAGGGCTAGGGTGAAATATATCTCAATGAATGATGCCAGTTATGGAAACTAGGAGCATTAAGAGGGGGAAATGAAGAGGGAATTCATAGGGCCTGGACTTAATCTTAGGCCTTTTCATGCTGATTGTGCTTGGCCACCTCTCCAATGGACTCTGAACTCTGTGTTTAGTGCCTATGGAAACAACAGAAGGATAGATCCCTTCTGGACAGGCCATAAATTTTTCCATACCTATCGGAGTGTAACCTCAGGCTTATTGTTTATTGGCCAATTGTTTAACTGTTTGAGCATATAACATGTGAATGATGGGGTTATTGAGACTGTATTTACTCTTCCTTTGTTTATGTAAGTCTCAAGGAATTTGGGGTGGTGGGTTCAGACACGTACACATGGCATATAAAAGATTGTCACGAATGCTGGTCGGGGTCCTTGGCTAAGAGGAGACTCTGCCTTGGGCCCGCGGGTATAATAAACTGCACTCCACTATCTGTATTGTCCTTCTGAGTGAGTTTGTTTCCTGGAACTGGTGGCTACAACAGAGAAATAATGGAAACAGCGACAAATTTCATTTTCTTGGTCTCCAAGATCACTGCAGATGGAGACTGTAACCATGAAATTAAAAGATGCTTGCTCCTTGGAAGGAAAGCTATGACAAACCTAGACAGCATATTAAAAAGCAGAGACATTACTTTACCAACAAATATCTGTCTAGTCAAAGCTATGGTTTTTCCAGTAGTTATGAATGGATGTGAGAGTTGGACCATAAAGAAAGCTGAGCATCAAAGAACTGATGCTTTTTGAACTGTGGTATTCAACTATACTATTTTATGTATAGTTTCTTTGACTGAAGGAGATCCAACCAGTCAATCCTAAAGGAAATCAATCTTGAATATTCATTGGAAGGACTGATGCTGAAGCTGAAGTTCCAATACTTTGGCCACCTGATGCAAAGAACTGACTCACTGGAAAAGACCCTGGTCCTGGGAAAGACTGAAGGCAGGAGAGAAGGGGATNAAGGAGATCCAACCAGTCAATCCTAAAGGAAATCAATCTTGAATATTCATTGGAAGGACTGATGCTGAAGCTGAAGTTCCAATACTTTGGCCACCTGATGCAAAGAACTGACTCACTGGAAAAGACCCTGGTCCTGGGAAAGACTGAAGGCAGGAGAGAAGGGGATGACAGAGGATGGGATGGTTGGATAGCATCATTGACTCGATGGATATGAGTTTGAGCAAGCTCTGGGGTTGGTGATGGGCAGGGAAGTCTGGCACGTTGCAGTCCGTGGGTCACAAAGAATTGGACATGACTGAGAGAGTGAACTGAGCTCACATACGGAGGACCATCTGGTTTACCAAAAAATCACAAATTTACATATTAATTTCAACTAAAAACATTCTCGAGTAGAAACATACAATGAATCATCATAGTCTTCTTTCTTAAAATATCCATTGAAGTATAGCTGATTTACAATGTCCTGTTAGTTTCTACTGTACAGCAAAGTGATCAGCTATACATATACATATATCCCCTCTTTTTTAGATTCTTTCCCATGTATATCATTACAGAGTACTGAGCTGGGTTCCCTGTGCTATTCAGTAGGTCCTTGTTATTTATTTTATGTCTAGTAGTGTGTATATGCCAATCTCAGTCTTCCAATTTATCCACCCCTTCCACCCTGCTCTTCTATGCTCTCTTTGAAGATTCAAGTTGCTATGAGTTCTTACTGCCATAGAGAAGTTAATTCTGTCAAAAATCCGAGTGAACCCCAAGTGGGCCCTTCTCTAGTGGAGCCTCCAGATAAAAATTCAGCCTTAGTCAACACCTTGATTATAGCCTTGCAGAGTGCCTGGGTAAGCCATGCCTTCACTCCTGGCCCATAGAAACTCTGAAATAATAGATGTATATTTTTTTAAGCAACTAAATTTGTGGTAAATCATTACACAACACAGAAAACAATGCAGAATATAATTTATTATAAGCTTATTGTCTTTAAAATATCTCCCTTCTCCATTCTAGCAATGATCATAATATTCTGTTTATCAAAATTGTATATTTATTGGTCTCATATCACCTTTAGTATATCATTATTATTAATACAACCAGTGTAATTGCTTTAGCAGTTTTGCTGGTCCTAAAATATAATCATAATGCTCTCATATGGGCCTATGTAACACTAATAAGATCCATGCATTAGTGCTTAAGTATGCTTTCCTTATTTTTCTAAACTACAACATGGAGCAAAACATAGGGAAAATACATATATCACTTGTTTCTTTCTTTTAAGTTGGCCAATTGTGTCCGACTCTTCGCAACCCCATGGATTATACAGTCCATGAAATTCCCCAGGCCAGAATACTGGAGTGGGTAGCTGTTCCCTTCTCCAGGGGATCTTCCCAACCCAAGGATCAAACCCATGTCTCCTGCATTGCAGGCAGATTCTTTACCAGGTGAGCCACAAGGGATAGAATTCAAGCATTCAACCTGATGATTGGAAAAAGTTTTCTCATCTTTGTTCCTATCATCAGAGAGCTGAACCAGATGGGCCCTGCATATCAGTTCCCTAGGATTCTATGATTCCTTGGACAAGCATTGGACTTTATATCATCTTGCACCCAAGAAAATTAATTTATTCTGAAAATGAATCCCAGGCAAGTACAATATACTGTTCTGCACATGTTCTCTCTGTCCAAAAGGTAGGATTATACCCAGGGGTGCTGTAGAAACTTGAGACAATATTATACAGAGATATACCAGCACTCTCAGGAAATATTCTTTATTACCATGGCTCAACAGAGTTCCTTGAGGTATCTTGAAGTCTTATGTCATTGCACTCTATGCCAAGCTTGCCAAAAAATAACATCTGATGATAAAATACATGGATCTTCTTGAGCTGTTATGATTCTAAAGTCCTGGGCACATATCTGCATGCTGCTGCTGCTGTCGTGTCCGACTCTGTGCGACCCCATAGACGGGGACCCACTAGGGGACCCACTAGGCTCCCCTGTCCCTGAGATTCTCCAGGCAAGAACACTGGAGTGGGTTGCCATTTCCTTCTCCAATGCATGAAAGCAAAAGGTGAAAGTGAGTCGCTCAGTCGTGTCCAACTCTTAGCGACCTCATGGACTGAAACCTACCAGGCTCCTCCATCCATGAGATTTTCCAGGCAAAAGTACTGGAGTGGGTTGCCATTGCCTTCTCTGACATATCTGCATAATCACTTGCTAACTTTCATAATCCTAGGTAAGTCTAGTCTAGGATCTTGTTTATGCATTCAGTCCACAGGTTGGTTTCATTGCTTTTGAAATAGAACTCGTCTATGAGTTCTACCTTAAATAATTGCCCAAATAGGAGTAGGTTGATTTTCTCCAGTGTCTTCAGCCATGCTGACTCTTTTGTGCACTAGGAAGCAAATACCAACAGGCTATGGGCACTCCAACATTTTCAAAGCCATCATGGAGGGACCTGCTCACTTTATCCAAATCATATACACATTTGTTCTTCAAGATCAGAGATCTGCAAGAATGCAATTGAACCACTGGCAGCATCTCCTTCCACGAGGAATGTTGTCTTTAAATTGGGTTCCATGTTTCTTGTGAAAATTGGTCTAGCAATGAGTGAGACCTTGTGACAAAATGCAACGATTTGAGACAAAGTGGATATAGTTATGCGGTTTTCAGAAAGACCTTAGTGGGAACCACAAGGTTTTGAACTCAAAGATCTGTTGCTGCTGCTGCTGCTAAGTTGCTTCAGTCGTGTCTGACTCTGTGTGACCCCATAGACAGCAGCCCACCAGGCTCCCCCTTCCCTGGGATTCTCCAGGCAAGAACACTGGAGTAGGTCACCATTTCCTTCTCCAATGCATGAAAGTGAAAAGTGAAAGTGAAGTCACTCAGTCCTGTCTGACTCAGTGGTTAAATTAATTATGAATTCTTAAAACTTAATTTGAACATATAATAAAGTAAGGCCTTGCTTTATCTAAATATCTGAAAGTATATATTCTCTAGATCTACTGAATGGAAATCAGATTAAAATCATAATGATAAAGAGGCCCAACTCCTTACCCAATTTCCAGATTTATACTGTATAACAAAGTTGAGACCCTTGAGTAAAGAAGAATACAAATACTCTGAATAACCCTCTGACTCTGCATAGTATGTACTACTGTTTTTCCTCTTGGCCTTTCCCAAGGAGACTTATAGCTATGTATTAGTGTGAATATACATTGGTAAATGGAATGCACATACTTCTGAGTGGTTATTAGACCTAAGCTAATGGCAATCTCAATAGACCCAGACACCATGATGGACCACCAGTTAGAGTTGAAGTTTATGAATATTTTGACCCAAGTCCATCTTTACAGTGGGGCTAGGAGTTCCATGAATTTATTTGTCGCATCCCACAGGAAAAGAACACAGATCCTAAATGCCTAGTTAAAAATAAAATCCTTAGACACTATTGGCTCTCTGAAATATGGATTAAGACCTATTCATTATGGGAAAGCCCCCAAAATTCTGTTACATAAACACAAAACACCACCATATTCTTCAGAGGTTTAAGAGATGAAGCTGTGGTCACTTCTATGCCACATTCTCATTTAACTTGATGAGATGTCATGTGCAGTTGGCAGTTGTGACTTGGGTCATAAAACGTCTGCTGCTGCTGCTGCTGCTAAGTCACTTCAGTCATGTCAGACCCTGTGCGACCCCATAGACAGCAGTCCACCAGGCTCCCCTGTCCCTGGGATTCTCCAGGCAAGAATACTGGTGTGGGTTGCCATTTCTTTCTCCAATGCATGAAAGTGAAAAGTGAAAGTGAACGCGCTCAGTCACGTCCTATTCTTTGAGACCCATGGACTGCAGCCTACCAGGCTCCTCTGTCCATGGGATTTTCCAGGCAAGAGTACTGGAGTGGGGTGCCATAGTGGTAGATCTCTGTGGTAAATCTAATCAGTGGCAGATTTACCTTAAATAGGAAGGGATGGTGACTTAAATTGCAATCAGAGCCCAGATTTATTCCTTTTACTGCAATTAATCAACACGGTTGCTATGCTATTATTGTTTCTCTATATTGATCAGTAAAGACCACCCAAACAATTTATTTTCATTTGCCTTCATGCATCTTCACTATTCTGGTAGGACTCCATCAGTTTTCTGACTCTTTGTTACTGTTTACTTCACAAGTGCCTTGATTGTCTCATCATCCCACCAAAAAAAAAAAAAAAAAAAATTTGACTAGTTTCCTCTAATGATGAAAGAGGGCCAATAGTACCTGATGGGAAAAGGCAACGGCACCCCACTCCAGTACTCTTGCCTGGAAAATCCCATGGACAGAGGAGCCTGGTGGGCTGCAGTCCATGGGGTCACTAAGAGTTGAACACGACTGAGCAACTTCACTTTCACTTTTCACTTTCTGGCATTGAAGAAGGAAATGGCAACCCACTCCAGTGTTCTTGCCTGGAGAATCCCGGGGACGGGGGAGCCTGGTGGGCTGCCGTCTATGGGGTCGCACAGAGTCGGACACGCCTGAAGCGACTTAGCAGCAGTAGCAGCAGTACCTGATGAGCAAGAAGTGATAGGCACTCTTGATTCTTTGATAAGACAAATATAAGGTAGCACAGAATTTCACAAAAAATCAGAAGTCTGTCACTTCAGGGAAGTTTTAGAAGGTTCAAGGAGCTGAGGAAGATAAAAATATACCAATACAATATGAAACAGAATTTATTCTAGCTTAAACCCCTTTTCTGTAAGAAAGAGGCATAGTGATTTTTACACTTCTTTAGACTTCAGAGGCAAATAGTTTTGAATGAGCTGTTTTGACCCATTTACCAAATATTCTGTGATAATGGCAGCTTTGAATGTGGGGAGAGACCAAGAAAAGACTCTCCATCTGGGCCAGGCTAGAGTACAAGCTCTTCTGTCATTTGGATTTCATAACCGAGCTGATAAAACGGTGTTAGAGGTGACTGTGACAGCCGAGATGCTCTGTGGAGCTTGTGGCAAAACAGGATAGGAGAATCATAGCGCATGGGAGGAGGACTCCTGGGGATTTTGGAAAATTTACGCGCATTTTTTTTCTACCAATGCAAAAAATACTTTATTGCAATATAATTTACATACAGTAAAACTGCAAGTATTCAATGTATTACCCATTAATTCTGACAAACGTATACACCTATGCAACCATCTCGTAAAGATAAATATCATTTCTTTCACTCCAGCAAGTTCTATCTTGCCCCTTTCCAGTCAAGTCCTGCCAATTTAGACAAGCTTGATTTTGATCACAATAAATTATTTCTGCTTATTCTTCAGCTTCATGTATATGAATGCAATCACACAGTCCCATTATGTACTGCTTTGCGTTTGACGCTTTTGATTCAACCATGTTTAGGAACTCATCCTTGACGTGTGATCAGGACTGTTTCCCTGAGTAGCAAGGTTGCTCTTCTGCATCCCCAGGTTCTGCATCCATGGATTCAATCTACTGTGGATGAGTAGGGTCAATGGCATTCCACCATGGAAAATCCTTGTTTTTTCTCCGCAAACAAATATATTCTCTCCTTCTCTTTCTCTTTCCCTCTCTTTAAACTTAAAATAGCTCCTGGCTTGCTATTGAGTCCTTGAGAGACTGAATTTCTGACAATGGGATGTTATCTGACCATGTGACCTGCACTGCCCATCATGAACTGGCTCCTATATGATCCTCCAAGTTGTAAAGTTAAGTACAAATAAATCAGTGCTCCATCATCAAAGGGCTTCTCTGATAGCTCAGTTGGTGAAGAATCCACCAGCAGTGCAGGAGACTCTGGTTAGATTCCTGGGTTGGGAAGATCCACTGAAGAAGGGATAGACTACCCACTCCAGTATTCTTGGGCTTCCCTTGTGGTTCAGCTGGTAAAGAATCCACCTGCAATACAGTGAGACCTGGGTTCGATCCCTGGGTTGGGAAGATACCTTGGAGAAGGGAAAGGCTACCCACTCCAGTATTCTGGACTGGAGAATTGCATGGACTCTATAGTCTATGGGGTCTCAAAGAGTCAGACCGACTGAGTGACTTTTACTTCACCTCACTTTCATCATCAAGGAGAGTAAGAGGTAATAACAAGTTCAGGATAAAGCCAGTTCTGAAGGCACAAGAACTTTTTATGAGCAGCTGGCTCATACTTCCAGAGCTCTTGTATATACTGCTATACCATGTCTCCTTTATTCTACATTTATGACTCAGCACCCCACTCCAGTACTCTTGCCTGGAAAATCCCATGGATGGAGGGGCCTGGTAGGCTGCAGTCCATGGGGTCGCTAAGAGTCAGACACGACTGAGTGACTTCCCTTTCACTTTTCACTTTCATGCATTGGAGAAGGAAATGGCAACCCACTCCAGTGTTCTTGCCTGGAGAATCCCAGGGACGAGGGAGCCTGGTGGGCTGCCATCTATGGGGTCGCACAGAGTCGGACACGACTGAAGCGACTTAGCAGCAGCAGTGAGCTCCCCATGACCAACTGATGGAGGAAGAAAAACTAATTGAGTGTGGTTTGTAAACAGTTTGAAGCTAAGGAAGACATAGAGTGCTCTGGGAACACAGGTATCTTTGAGGAGGAAGAGTGGACAGAACAAAACTTCCATCTGGTTGTGTACTTCCCATGAAAAGAAGGGTGGTCAGCACTATGTTATAGTAGTTTATGGGCAGTAATTAGTGGATGACTGGATAGTTAGGGACTGGGAAGGAAAGAATGATTATGTTTCTTGCCAACAAATCTGAGTCATAGTTGGAGATGAACTTTGAAGAATCTGCCCTGGGACTTCCCTGGCATTCCAATGGTTAAGACACAGTGCTTCCATTCCAGGGGGCACAGGTTTGATCCCTAGCCATGGAACTAAGGTCTTGCATGCTGAGCACCATATGGTCAAAAAGTAAAAAAAAATGAAAAAAAAGAATACACCCAAAGGAGAATAATTGTGTCTCATCTGAATGCTCCCCAGAGGGCACTGACTGCTTAAAACCTGAGTGAAGTGTTGTGCAAGGTAATCTGTTCTGTTGAAGTCATTAATTCCTTTCCTGAGCCAGCCAGTGCCTGTCTGCTGGGCTCCTGAAAAAGTAGCAATGGAGTCAGAGGTTATACAAGGGCAGAAAAACATGAATTTCTCCTTGAAAAAGCAGATATAACTACCACCAGTTTCGACCATCCCAAAGGCCAGTAATAGAGACCAAGACTGATTTTCAAAATTGGCACCATAATAAAATGAGATCAGTTAGTTGACCGGTGGAAATATAATTATATTGGATCTCTCCCACTGTGGGAAGAGCTTCAGTTTGTTCTCACATTAACAGAGACTCATCCAGGATGAGAGTTTGCCCTTCCCACTCTCTATGCTTCTTCCATTGCCACCATCTGTTGACTTAGTCAGTGCCTCATTCATCATCACATTGGCTCCACGCACCTAACAATGCTTCTGATCAACATCCTTTTTTACAGCAAATGGACCAAGTCACGAACTTATGCTTGTGCGATTTACATCCCATCTCCCAGAAGCACCCATCTGGAGGGAGACCAAATGACGTTATAATACTCAAAATTAAAACGTATGTAAAGTCACTCTAGTGAAATTCTAGCCCCTTGACATGCCAATCTCCTCCCATTTTCAAGCTCCAAAATAGAAATTTAAAAATTAAAATCTGACTCTGTAAATTAAAGCACAAAGAAGTTAAAACGCAAAGGAATCAAAATCAAAAATTAAGTCATCTTGGTCTCACAGCTAAAATTTCAGCGTTCAAAATTTTCAATTTAGAAACGAATGATCATCCTCTCAAATTTCTTGTTTTCCTCGGTTTCAGGGAAAGTGGTTCTTTTAGCCTGAGTGGTGGTGAAGTACCTTTGGCAGAATGGTCTCTTTCTCGTTGGTGTGTGTGTGTGTGATCTTTCCCAGAGCCTCACAGCTTGGATTAATGCCACGTGCTGCATGAACCTCCATTACGAAGGGTTTAAGGATCTCATAAGGGACACAAGATAACCTCAGCACTAATTCTACACCAACAATGTTTAGAAGGCATCACTAGTCACTCAGTTTTCATCCTAGCCAAACTCACCTTCCTAGGATCCAGTACTTAGTGTTGTCAAAAGCCATAGCAGACGTACGAAATGTCGAAGAAGAAGAGAGCCATATTAACTAAAGCCACAACAAGATCCCATTAGTCAGTTTTGTGTGCATTTGCCATATTTGGAGGAAAAACTCCTTCTGCGTGTTACACCTCTTTCAGAGTCAAACTTGATGATTGCTCCCTTTTGGCTAAGAATAGAGATTTGTCATAGTAGACACCTGTGTTACCAGTTCCATCCTTTCGCTTGAGCATGCATTTTGGTCCTGGGTCCCATGTATGATTTTACTGCCTCTTGAGAAGGAATTGCATGGGTCTGAGAAATTTGATTCCTAAAGGAAAGCCTCTTTCTTGTGTGCATTGGTCAATCGCAAGTTCATCCAAACCACGTAGTGGGAGACTAGAGCTGTGGACAAGTCAGACAAATTCAAGGCTAGCTCCTCCACAGTTTCCTCCTTGGTTATTAACACAGATTCAGAATTTGGAGCACCAAATGGACTACTGCCTACCCAGGCTTGGGCTAACAACACAAAGAGCTAACACATTTACAGAATGCTATAGCACATTGAAATTGCGTGCCTTAAAATTTTAAAGATCCATACATTTATCAGTCTGTGTAATAATGACTAAAAGCTCATAGAGTTTTTTTTTTTTATGTACAGTCAAATTCATACCACAGCTGTGCCTATAGAATCAGTTAAGCAACCGGTAGCTACACTTGAAAGCAAATTATACCTGCTAACTAAAAATTACACCTTATTTTTCCCAGACCCAAGGAATGGAGTCCACTGAGGCATCTCACAAAGCCCATGTTTGCTCTCCAGATCATTTACTTCTTCAAGATTGTTGTGGGTATTCATAGACCTTTGAATGTACATATAAACATTATAATCAGCTGGACAAATGTTATGGCCTAGATACATGTGGGCCCCCCAAATTCATATATTGCAGCCCTAAGCTTCAATATGATGGTGTTGAGAAGTGGGACCTCTGGAAAGTAATTGCATTTAGACGAGGTCATTGGGGTAGTGTCTTCACGATAGGATTAGGTCATTAAAAGGAAAGATCAGAGGGTGCCCACCCCCCATCTTCCCCAACCTCTCTCCAGCGGCCATATGAGGACACATAATAAGAAATGGCCATACGCAAACCAAAAAGTAGGCTTTTATAGGAATTTAACTGGCCAGAACCTTGATCTTGGACATCCCAGCCTCCAGAATTGTGAGAAATAAATGTCTGTGGTTTAAATCTCCAAATTTATGATTTTTTTTTATAGCAGCCCAAGTTAAGAGAATTTTTCATGAGATAAAACATAAACAGAAAGAGGTGCAAAACTATAAAGCAAAACTAAAACTGAGATGATCAGTCCAGGAAGTCAAACGTCCAGTTTAAGACAGAGAGAAGAGGGAAAACAAGATCTCAGAAAACAATATGAGAAAACTGCAGAACGGAAGGACTTGTAACTCCAGATTTAAAGAGTTCCTCCAAAAGCCAAGCTCCGTGCATAAAGCATAATCTCACCAAGGCATGAAATTGTGAAATTTCAGAACACTGGAGATGAAGTTTGTATGCAAAGGATGAGAAATCCTAATGGCATTGTACCTTTCAATAGCAACACTGATGATAGCATGATACCTTCTAAACTCTACAGAAAATGTCTTTCAAACTAAACTCAATGGCCAGTCAAACCATTAGGCAGCTAAGGGTAGATTCTAAACTGCTTGTTTTCAGAAGCACAAAACCTGTTTCTAAATCACTTTATTTGCTCCCATCTCTGCATCTTTTGGGGGCTTTCCAGGTGGCTCAGTGCGTAAAGAATCCACCTGCAATGCAGGAGACACAGGAGAGGTCAGGAAGAAGATCTTCCAGGTTGGGAAGATCTCTTGGAGGAGGAAATGGCAACCCAGTTCAGTATTCTTGCCTGGAAAATCCCATGGACAGAGGAACCTGTCGGGCTACAGCCCAATGGGTCACAAACGAATCAGACACAATTGAAGCAACTGAGCACACTCACATGAGCTACATTTTTTCTCAAGAAGCTTCTGAAAGATTGGATCCAGCAAAACCAAAGAGTAAAACTGGAAAAGAGAAGAATGTGAGATTCAGGAAATAGGTAATCTTGCAAAGAAAAGCAGGGAACAGAGTTTCCCTATTGATGCGTGTGTTGGTGCCTTATCATTCGACATGGTGTGGTTTTCAATTGTTGACAAATACTAAGAATTCTCCAATCATACTTTTTGTTTATAATCTTTACATAAATTCCTAGAAACAATCATTCTGTGTAAACAACTCTTGCTGTGTGTTGCCTAATTTCTTAGTGTCTTCTGGTTACAGTTACCAACTACTGGGTGGGACTGAAGGAAGTTTCCCACTTCCTCTTTGAATAGTTTACATGCTCCAGAAATTGACTGCTCAGTAGAAGAAGATAGACTTCTGGGTAAATTGGCATAATTATGTCAGGAAGAACACAGGAAGCTATACATCTAAGCGGGAATCTTTCTACAAACTCTTCAGGTTTGTTCAGTGATAAGCTTGAGAGCAATCAGGACCCACAGTTCCCCCACTCTTATTTCAGTCAACTTGCTATTTTGATACGTCTTACTGTATTATTGAGAATGCACCCAAATTGTCTTATGCTTGTGTGCACACACATACACTGTTAAATGAATTAAATTCAGATGTGTCTCAAAGTCGGAAACCGTATGTCTAAATTCAATAATTAGGAGCCAGAAATGGCACATTAATTGTTCCTAAATAAAATTAAATATGGCCTTAAGCTCTACAGACTACCATTTGTAAGAACTCTAAATGCTTAGCCTCAAGGTCTGTGACAATGATAATGAAAAAAGTTTCTCTTAGGGTTATTTTGTCATATAGAGTGGGGCTTAGTTGATGGTTCTGAAAATAAATTGTCAGGCTTTGTATTTAAAAGTCACTTCACTAGCTGGTTGCTGGCTCCTCTGCTGTAAAGTGCTCAGTACTCATTTGCAAGAACAGGATTTGTCGCAGAGAATAAGCATGCAGGAATAATATAAAGAAAAGGCTGAAGGAAGGTGTCAAACCAAGAGCTGAAGTTGCAAGCTAAGGGCTTGTCTGTTGCTTATATCAGCCTGTGGTCAAATAATCCCAGGGGTTTTGCCCTATGCTATGCTTTCTACAAGTCTCAGTCCTAATGAATACACCAATATGGGGCAACCCCACAGGGAAATACTCTGACTCCTAGAAAGGCAATGGGATCAACTGCCCGTGTACTCTTTCCTTCAGTGATTGAGACTTTAACAGAAATTCTAAAATGAACAGTCTTACAATGGACAAGATGTAAAGATGACAAGTTGTAAAGACGATTTTAAAAAATGTATCATTAATAGACCAACTCTACGGGATGAAGCAAGTCATTGTACACTGGTTGAAAATTAAAAAGGAAAAAGTCTCTATTTACAAACTAATCCAAGCCCAATTCCCCTTTTTAGCGTGAAACAAGAGCTTTCCTTTTGTTCTTTTATCACAAATGAAGCATATAAAATATATTAGAATTTAGAAAAAACAATGGACAAGAGTATGTGAACTGAGCGATTTTTCATCTCTTTGTACATAAAACTTAAACAAAATAACAAACCAGAATTTTCCATACCCTACTCCTAAGTCCACAGAAATAATGTCAAGGTATATGTTAAAACTTTGAGTAGACTTGAATACAATTTCATAAGCCCTTATGTGTGCAGTTATTTGACAATTGCAACTGCCTTTAGATTTCCTGAAATCTCACATACTATTCAGAGAAACAATTCCGTAATCCTTTTTTTGTCTCTTACAAGCAAGATTTTTCAGCATTAGATAACGGCTGTGATTAGAATTAGGGTAGCAACTATGTACTTCAAATTCAGATGAGCGTAACCTTCTCTTTCTTTGGAGGTATATACGGGATTGAACCTTTAGGAAATAACAAATTAACTTCAGGCAGTTCTCAGTTTTGATGTAAATTTTAAAAGTCAAATTATCGTATGTTTCTGTTTTCTCACCTTTAATAAAATATTCGAAGAAAGTTATTGGGAAAGAATAGCATAACAGAAATAAAAACATTGAAAAGAGAGAAAGCAGAATTAAAAGAAGAAAAGCATTACACTACTCTTTAACTTAGCACTGATATGAGCCTAACTACGGGCCTCCCCAGCTGAGCTGTCTACCATATAGCTTCCGCTATGCAGTATCACAATTTGAGTTGTTCATGGAGAAGGCAATGGCACCCCACTCCGGTACTCTTGCTTGGAAAATCCCATGGACGGAGGAGCCTGGTAGGCTGCAGTCCATGAGGTTGCAAAGAGTTGCACACGACTGCGTGACTTTGCTTTCACTTTTCACTTTCATACATTGGAGAAGGAAATGGCAACCCACTCCAGTGTTCTTGCCTGGAGAATCCCAGGGACGGGGGAGCCTGGTGGGCTGCAGTCTATGGGGTCGCACAGAGTCGGACACAACTGAAGCGACTTAGCAGCAGCAGCAGCAGCATGCAGAAACTAGAAGCATGCCGGCTGCAACAGACCTCGCAGAAGCGTGGCCTAGAAGAGCTATCCCGAGATCGGGGTGGCAGCCCAGAGTGCCAGGCTGCGACGGCACAGGAGCGCCCCAGAGGAGCTACCTCACATCCAAGTAGCGGTGGCTCTGTGGGCGCAGGAAGGCCGAGAGGAGCNTGCAGAAACTAGAAGCATGCCGGCTGCAACAGACCTCGCAGAAGCGTGGCCTAGAAGAGCTATCCCGAGATCGGGGTGGCAGCCCAGAGTGCCAGGCTGCGACGGCACAGGAGCGCCCCAGAGGAGCTACCTCACATCCAAGTAGCGGTGGCTCTGTGGGCGCAGGAAGGCCGAGAGGAGCTATTCCATGTTCAAGGTCGGGAGGGGTGGCGGTGAGGAGATATCCATCATTGAAAGTAAGGAGCAGCGGCTGCGCTTTGCTGGAGCAGCTGTGAAGAGATACCCCACATCCAAGGTAAGAGAAACTCAAGTAAGACCGTAGGTGTTGCGAGAGGGCATCAGAGGGCAGACACACTGAAACCATAATCACAGAAAACTAGTCAATCTAATCACACTAGAATCACANTGAAGAATTAATGCTTTTGAACTGTGGTGTTGGAGAAGACTCTTAAGAGTCCCTTGGACTGCAAGGAGACCCAACTAGTCCATTCTGAAGGAGATCAGTCCTGGGTGCTCTTTGGAAGGAATGATACCAAAGCTGAAACTCCAGCACTATGGCCACCTCACGTGAAGAGTTGACTCATTGGAAAATATTCTGATGCTGGGAGGGATTGGGGTAGGAGGAGAAGGGGACAACAGAGGGTGAGATTGCTGGATGGCATCACCAACTCGATGGACGTGAGTTTGTGTGAACTTCAGGAGTTTATGATGGACAGGGAGGCCTGACGTGCTGCAGTTCATGGGGTCACAGAGTTGAACACAACTGAGCGACTGAACTGAACTGAATGGGCTTCCTAAATAATTCTGTGGTAAAGAATTCGTCTGACAGTTCAGGAGATGTGAATTCAGTCCCTGGGTTGAGAAGATCCCCTGGAGGAGGAAATGACAACCCACTCCAGTATTCTTTCCTGGAAACTTCCACAGACAAAGGATCCTGGTGGGCGACAGTCCACAAAAAGAGTTGGACACAACTCAGCAAGTAAACAACGATAATGCCTCTTAGTGTGAATAAGCAAATGTGTTATATCATAAATTTCTTTACATGAGAGAGAGAGAAATATATTCATTCCTCAATCAAACTAAGGCTTCAGGTATCTCTAATGTTTATGTGCATTTTCTCCTAGGGTATGAAGTTGAAGCTATAGAGTGAAACAATGCAGAATGTTCATGAAAGCAGTGTTACAACACATCCAGCTTCTAAGTGGCTTGGTTGGGAAGTCCAAAGCTGTGCATTAGAATACAGCCCAGTGAAGGTGAATCTATTACATACTCAAGCACTGAAACGGAAATATGTAGCCTTCATATCAGAATTTGATCTAAATGTTGCATGTAAATTACTTAGAAAGGTGACCATATAATTTATGTCCTAAATTAACTTCTGAAAATGTCCTCTCTTTTCACCAGGATTTTGGTAGAAGCTATATGCCAGACAGATTAGGAGATTAATATCATCTAGGACTGGATTAATTGCTATGCTCTCTTGTTCACCAGGAACAATAGTTTAAGTTTCTTAAATTTGGAAACCAAGCACTGTGTGAAATCCCAGCACAGGTCAACACAATTTGCCTCTTAGGAAATAAATTATATCTTCTCCAGCTCTTGCATTCCGGTTTGAATGAAGACTCGAAGTTCTTCACCATGGAGCATGACGAACGTGGTTTCAGTTTGAAAAAGTACCATAGCATCTGCTGCCAGTTGCACACAAAACACTTGAAAAACTTCAGTCATACAATAGAAGAAGAACCAAGTTCTAAGAACGTAATCTCGCCTCATGGCTGCCGAATTGTTGCACTGCAAAAGGCAGTTTTATGAAACTGATCAAATAAATCATCTAGAAAGTGACTGGAAATAGAGAGCAAGCAAGCAAGTAGGTGTCTCTTTTTATAAGGGCACTAATTCCATCATGAGTTTCCCACCCCATGACCTTCTCAGCTAATTATCTTCCAAAGACCCCATGTACAATTATTATCACACTGGAGGTTAGGGCTTCAGCACATGAATTTGAGGGAGACACAAACATGCAGTCCATAACAGTTATCAAACTGAGAATCTAGGCAAGATAAAACCAAGTAATAACAAGCAGAGGAACTAAACAGTCTCTTGATGAAGGTGAAAGAAGAGAGTGAAAAACATGACTTCAAACTCATCATTCAAAAAACTAAGATCATGGCATTCAATCCCAGCAACTCATGGTAGATAGGGAAAAAAATGGAAACCATACAGACTTTATTTTCTTGGGCTCCAAAATCACTGCAGAAGGTGGCTGGAGACAGGAAATCGAAAGACACTTTCTCCTTGGAAGCTATGAAAAACCTAGGCAGCCTATTAAAAACCAGAGACATCACTTTGTCAACAAAGGTCCATCTAGTTAAAGCTATGGATTTTCCAGTAGTCATGTATGGATGTAAAAGCTGGACCATAAAGAAGGCTGAGCACCAAAGAACTGATGCTTTTGAACTGTGGTGTTGGAGAAGACTCTTGAGAGTCCCTTGGACTACAAGGAGATCAAACCAGTTGATCGTAAAGGAAATCAGTCCTGAATATTCATTGCAAGGACTGATGCTGAAGCTGAAGCTCCAGTACTTTGGCCACCTGTTGCAAAGAGCTGACTCATTGGAAAAGACCCTTATGTTGGGAAAGATTGAGAGCAGGAGGAGAAGGGGGTGACAGAAGACGAGATGATCGGATGCCATCACTGACTCAATGGACATGCATTTGAGCAAACTCCTGGAGATGGAGGACACGGAGGCCTGGCATGCTGCACTCCATGGGGTCGAAAGGAGTTGGACATGACTTAGCAACTGAAGAAGAACAATAACAAGCAGAAACATAGAAGCAAATGTGAACAGACAAAATGAAAAAGTGTGTGACAAGAAAAACTATTAATTAAGGTATCTGGGTCAGTTAAATCTGCTCTCAGAGGAGAATGAAATGTATTTCTGGGTCCTGCTGCTGCTGCTGCTGCTAAATTGCTTCACTTGTGTCGGACTCTGTGCGACCCTATAGACCGTAGCCCACCAGATTCCGCCGTCCCTGGGCTTTTCCAGGCAAAAGCACTATAACTTACTTTAGGGTCTGTTCCTAATCTGACTGATTGCCTGGTTTTCAGGAGGTGGATTCCTATTTCCCTCTCTTTTGCTGCGTATTCTTAATGTTTGTTCGTATTAATAATGTGAATTTGCTATTGATCACATCGCATTCCAGAGGCATCTTTAGGAATTTTTTGGATGAGTCTTTGCTTATGTCCCCATCTGGCATGAAGGTTCTTAAGGACAAGAACTTATTTCTTACATGACATTAGCAACCAATGCATCCTGTAATATCATGGTAATATTTTAGTTATTTACTGAAATTTTTCCTTTTCTCTTATACCTTTCTCACACTAGATCTCACATTTTCTCTAGCTTCAACCGCTATAAACCAATCTTTTCTTCTTCTAACCATGTCACTGTAGCTTTCAAAATTGCTTTGCTCAAGTTTTATATATTATACATTTAGAGTTTTTATATACCTCTTGAGTTTTTCTTAAACTACGTTTTAAAAGGGAACTTGGATTTCTTAGGATATGTTTTGTTTTGTTTTTTAATTTCTGGGAAGTCATAAGTGGAATGACAAGCATTTTATGTTTCTCTCTTCAAGGACATAATATTCTTAAGAAGCATTATGAAAAATTAAGATTTTGCCTTTGACTATGTGGGTGATTTTGCCTCAGATTCCATCATGAAATGCCATCATATAGTGTTAATTCCTGGCAGGCTATTCTCTTGAGAAAATGATCATTATGTATTAAAAAAAAGACACACTTCATATAATATATATATATATATAAAATATTCTTTCTGTGTCTTCTGTGAGACATGCTTACCTTGAAAGAAACCAAAGTTTTATTTTTATTTTGCAGTAGAGCTGTGCTGGGACAAACTCACTGTGTTTTAGCTAAATATTTCTGTAATATTTTTCTGATTATAAGCAATATCTTCTCATTATGGAATATTTGGAAAATATGAAAACTATGCAATGGAAAATAAAAATCACTTGAACATAGTTATAAATAGCATTGACATTTCAGGGAATTTCCTTTCAGTCTCTCTCTCTGGGTATAAATATAGCTTACATCATTTGTGCATTCACTTCTGTGTTTTGCCGTTTTGCATAGTCTCATATTAATAGTGCTTCCATATCATTAAAATCATCAAAAGTATCATCTCTAACAAATGTACAATGCTACATGATGGTCAATGTAGCAGTTTCTTTGGTTGTACAATGCTACATTGATGGTCATTTTCTTCAGTAGCAGTTTTATTGAGATATATTTTAAATACTTATATTCATATAATTCACCCATTTAAATTATACAATTCAATGGTTTTTAGTGTGGTTACAGAGTTGTGCAACCATGACCACAACTAATTCTAGAATATTTTCATCATTCCATCAAAAGAAAAAATACCTTTTAGTTATAGCCTCCAATTCCCCTAGCCCTCCAGTCCTAGATAACCACTGACCTACTTTGTGTATAGATATGTCTCTTGGATATTTTTTTATACATAGAAACATTTATGTGTGATCTTTATGACTGGCTTTCTTCACCTATCATACTGTTTCCAATATTCATACAGTTTGTAGTGTGTATTAGCACTTCATTCCTTTTTATGGCTAAACAATATCCCATTGAAGTGGCTATGTTTTTAAGGTAAGTCTTCATAAAACAAAGATATTGATTCTAAGCTTGTCACAACTTGTTTATGGAGTTTTACACAATGAAGAGGATCACTTTTTTAAACTGCTTAAAGTCAAATATATTGATTTTTTTTCTATTTTCAATCTCTTTTCTTCCCCGTTCATTCTGCAAAGCATTTATTTACAGAGTATAAAATATGAGGCTTTGTACAAACTTTGTGAAAACAATGCAAACAAAACTGACACAGCTCCTGCCTTTAAAATTCTGTGAGGAGCCCAACTGTAACACACAGACCTACAAATAAAGATAGACTCAAAATTTAAACAGATAAAAACGAGCACCACCTTCCAGCCGCAGTTGACAGGACCCTGTGAAGTGAAAGTCACTCAGTTGTTTGCAACGCTGTGGACAGCAGACTACCAGGCTCCTCTGTCCATGGGGTTCTCCAGACAAGAGTGCTAGAGGGGGAAGCCATTCCTTTCTCCAGATGATCTTCCCCACCCAGGGGTCAAGCCCAAGTCTCCTGCATTGTCGGCAGATTCTTTACTGTCTAAACCACCAGGGAAGGCTTCATCAGGACCATGAAAGTCAAAGTGAAACGGAAAGTCGCTCAGTCGTGTCCGACTCTTTGCAATCTCATGGACTCTACAGTCCAAGGAATTCTCCAGGCCAGAATATTGGAATGGGTAGTCTTTCCCTTCTCCAGGGGATCTCCCTACCCCAGGGATGGAACCCAGGTGTCTCGCATTGCGAGTGGATTCTTTACCAGCTGAGCCACAAGGGAAGCCCGTCAGGGGCCATGCTGCTGCTGCTGCTAAGTCGCTTCAGTCCTGTCCAACTCTGTGCGACCCCATAGACGGCAACCCAGCAGGCTCCGCCGTTCCTGGAACTCTCCAGGCAAGAACACTGGAGTGGGTTGCCACTTCCTTCTCCAAAGCATGAAAGTGAAAAGTGAAAGTGAAGTCGTTCAGTCGTGTCCGACTCTTCCCGACCCCATGGACTGCAGCCTACCAAGCTCCTCAGTCCATGGGATTTTTCAGGCAAGAGTACTGCAGTGGGGTGCCATTGCCTTCTCCATAGCTGCAAACGAAACTGGGTCTATTGTTGTTATGAGGGAGAACAGACACCAGGGGGAGCCATAGAGCGTCTCAGTGAGCGTGTTGGAGGTTGGAGTTGTAGAACTAACGGCTTACTTTACATGATTTTGGAGACAGTTCAAGAAAGCATAATTTTGCTCTGAATTGAGTGCTGTCAGAAAGTTATGGCAACTCTACGATGGGGATACCTCAACAAAATCTTTTATCTAAAGACTGGAGGAATGTGGCTGGGTGAAGCAATACCAGGTAAAGTAGAACCAGTCACTTTCATAGCTGAGGGACGTGTCTGATTGTTTTTATAATTTGGACTGTGTCCTTTCCTTAAAATGTATTTATTTTTAATTGGATTTAATTGGAGGGTAATTGCTATACAATATTGTGTTGGTTTCTGCCATACATCAACATGACTCAGCCATAGACACACATATGTCCCCTCTTGAACCTCCCTCCCACCTCCCACTCCATTCCACCCCTCTAGGTTGTCACAGAGCCCCACATTTGAGCTCCCTGCATCATACAGCAAATTCCCACTGTCTATTTTACACATGGACTGTGTTCTTCATTTTGGGTGTG
The DNA here is from genome assembly GCA_006410615.1 of Neotragus moschatus. Classification (NCBI taxonomy): domain Eukaryota; kingdom Metazoa; phylum Chordata; class Mammalia; order Artiodactyla; family Bovidae; genus Neotragus; species Neotragus moschatus. The sequence goes on from SJYA01000280.1 coordinate 2,482,204, forward strand.
TTCAAGCCAACATGATTAAGAAGTGGTCTTGTTTGGGTTTTGTTCCATCTCAGGCAGTGTGGTCTTGTCTGACATGACCTGTGACACTCCTGTGTCTAGCAGAACACCATGGCCTAGCTGTTAGAGCCAGGCCAAGTCAGCTGACACCCACCAAGTGTGCTCTCGTATTTCTCAGTAACCTCTTTTGGCCATGGGTGGACAAAATTGGCCTGTAAGACATAAATATGCATTATTCAGGTCATTATCACTACCATGATTTTGCCTGTCAGTCTGGAGAAGGTTGTCTGTAGTTGGACTTGGGTTATTCTTTCTTGCTCCTTTTGTTAGATGGGGAGTCAGTGAAGCATCTGATGTGATAACGGCTATGCAATAACACAAGATTTTGGCAAAGATCCTCTGGCCACTTGCAACTCAGCGAATGACCAGGGGTAAAACTGGTGACTAGTCCTTTTAAGACAACACGAAACAACGGGTACGTTTCCAAACACAACCAATGAAAACTTGTCCCAACATTCGTCTGGGTCTTTTCCATGGACCTGGTTTGCTTTTTTCCCACTAGTCTTGAATTTTTCTTTTATTTAACTTGATCTATAGTATTTATATAAGTGCAGCCAGACATGCTTATCATAAGCCTAAACTGCCTTTTCGGCTACCTGAAAGGAAATCAAATGCTATGAAATGGCCATGATAACCCTGGCTAACAAATTCAAACTGTTTTGTTGGACTTCCTTGGCAGAAGTTGTGTTCTCATAAACAATAGTGATTTAAAGGGGGTATGGAATCCAGTGGAAATATAAATATTGAAAATCTCAGCTTAAGTGAACTGATTATTGCACTCTTAAAATGGGAAACTTTTCATAGCAGGGTTAAACAGCTGCTGAAAAGCTGGCTGGAGTGTTTCTGGAGAAAATAAACTGAATATTTTAACCAAGATTGCCCCAATATTTATTCTTATTCCCAATGGGCTAAACTGTGCTGGTAAGATTGACTAGTCTCGCTCTGTAATTTGAAAGACTCAATACAAAGCGAAATCATAGCCGATTTGTTCAAAAGTTATTAAGAAATTCAAGATGGCAATAGTAGAGCAGTAAACCATCCTGAAATTCTAAGGACAGGACTAGGTGAGATTTCACAAATCCTGTATCAGTGAATGGTTGCAATAACTTCAGTAGAAATATTTTGTTGACGGTGAGTCAAGGTCCAATGTATATAGGACTGAAATCTGAATTCACTGCATGAGGAATTCACCAGGAGAAACCTACAGAAAGGCATTTTGGTGGCCATGAGAATGCACTTTGCGGAACTCTAGCTAAAGACAGTCCAGTTGACATAGGACCCTTGAGGCTGCTCTCTGAAATCCACTGCCATGCTTCAGTCGAAACCATGCTTTCCTAGGTTGCGGCCAGCCAGTGAGTAAGCACTTCAGTGATACTAGGACAGTGCAAATCCTAGGATGAAGGAAAACTCTACCATTTGGCGCCTTTTCTTTGTCAATTCCCTCAAAGACTTTGTTGAACTTCTCTTAGAGTACACATTGATCTAGAATGCTTTCAACCAAAATGTCTTTCTTCTTCTCTCAAGCTTAGACTTTCATGGGTTCTGATGGCTTTCCCAGCCTCTGCTTACCTCCTCCCTATTTTTCCTTGCAGGCATTTGTCCTAATACCTTTCTTTGGACCTGCTTCTTGGGGGACCGGGTACCAGATGTGATCTGAGAAAACAGGTAATAAGGTAATAAGGGGCCTGCAGAATGGCTCACGTATTCCTCAGCAGATGAGAGCAATGTATCCTGCTTGTCAGATAGGCAAGGAGAGTCCCTTACACGTGGTAGTGGTCAGTTGCTAAAGACCACACTGAGAGTGACCTGGAACAGTGTCCTGATACAGTCATTTGAAACATGTGGGAGAAGCAATTCCTGCAAAGACAGAAAGACCACAAATCTAGGGTTCACTGATTACTACAAAGATGCACTGATGCCCTGCGGAAGGATATTGAGAGCTGCCAATAGGCAGTTAGTGGCTAAGTGTGAGAAACAGAGTTTATATGGGACCTCATGAAACATCCTCATCTCCTTCAGTGGGAAGACAGATCAATAGAGCAGCAGGCAGGAGACCAAAGGATCCAAGTCCCTGGGCTCAGGGATATCAGGACAGTCAAAGCAGGCTGTTATATAGAAGTCAACACTCTGGAGGGAAAGTTTTGGAATTCAGAAACATGAGTGGGAGACTCCTGGATGGACGCTTCTGATGTTTACCAAGCATCCTCTTCTGGACTCTCTGGGCTTGCAGGGATGGCCCATCTTTCCTTGGTGAGAGCTAGCACTTCCCAAGTGCTAGAGTGTCTACAGAAATCTCTTCACTACGGCACAACAGATTTCCTATCAGGAGATGCCCTTGTTTTCTCTCCCAGCACACGTGCTAAGTCATTCAGTTGTGTCCGACTCTTTGCGAGCCTGTGGACTGTAGCCCTCAAGGCTCCTCTGTTCATGGGATTCTCCAGGTAAGAATACTGGAGTGGGTTGCCATCCCCTCCTCCAGGGAATCTTCCGAACCCAGGGAACAGACCCTTGTCTCTTAGGTCTCCTGCACTGGCAGGCGGATCCTTTACCACTAATGCCACCTGGGAAGCCCTCTCTCCTAGACACTAGGTCAACAACTGCTGTCAATTCCTACAAGAGGTAGAGATGTGATGGAAGAGAGGGAAGAGACTACATGATGAAAGAATTGCTAGAACTAACTGGCACATACTGTCAGTGGTAGGGAGTACTCTGGGACTGGACTTTAAAGGTACTTTATCAAGAAGACCAAAATTTCATAATGGATAAGCAAGAACTCCTTAACTTGGGGGTCATCGCTTCGGGACTCAGGATTTAACATTCAACTACCTACTTCAGAGGTAAGGCAAATTATTGTATGGCTACTTTGAGAAACCTGAAATAAGGAGACAGCCAAGGATCAGTGAATTGGAAATATTTGATTTGCTCCAAAACATATAGAGTCCCTAGTGTCTCAGACAGTAAAGAGTCTGCCAGCAATGCAGGAGACCCAAGTTCAATCCCTGAGTTGGGGAGATCCCCTGGAGAAGGAAATGGCAACCCACTCCAGTATTATTGTCTGGAATATCCCATGGACACAGGAATGAGGGGGGCTACCATTCATAGGGTCGCAAGAAGTCAGACCTGACTGAGCAACTTCACCTCAGAACACACTAAAAAAAGGCCTATCAATGCTGCTGCTGCTGCTGCTGCTGCTAAGTCACCCCAGTCATGTCCAACTCTGTGTGAACCAAGAGACGGCAGCCCACCAGGCTCCCCCGTCCCTGGGATTCTCCAGGCAAGAACACTGGAGTGGGTTGCCATTTCCTTCTCCAATGCATTAAAGCAGAAAGAGAAAGTGAAGTCGCTCAGTCGTGTCTGACTCTTAGCGACTCCATGGACTGTAGCCTACCGGGCTCCTCCGTCCATGGGATTTTCCAGGCAAGAGTACTGGAGTGGGGTGCCATGGCCTTCTCTGCTATCAATGCTGAGAAGAGGGAATCCTGGAGTGGCTGTCTGACGCAATGCCAGGCACCCACAGGAGGATTTATTCCAGGAGAGGATCCAGAGGATGCGCCAAGGTCATCAGGAATGGGATGGAGAGAGGGGCACCAGCATAGTGAGAATCTCACTGAGGTCTCCTCTGCAGGTCAGAGATGGTAGTAAAAAGTGCAGTCACAACACTAGGGTCATTAGCATCCATGGAGGGGATGGGCTCTGCAGAGGCAGAGACAGGTGGCAGCGCTCGATCGCTGCGAGCCAGGAGGCCATAATTATCAGAGTGAGCCCCAGAGCAGAGGACAGACAAGGGATCACGACCCGCTGAAAGCTCTGAAGCTGTTCAACCAACACATTTCTGCTTCTAGGGGTAAAGTAGACAGGCAGTCAACAAGATGTTGACTGTGATCCACAACCAAAGGAAGAAATGAGGAACAGGAAGCTAATCATTGTTTCCCAAAACACTGACTATGTGCAAAGACGTCATAATTCATAGACTGAAGAGGCGGAAGAGCCCTGGACCACCATGGTGAGCAGATACCATAACTATTCCCCTAGGTCTTAGCCTCAGGGGACCTATGCTAGCCTTCATCGGGTGACAGTACGCTGGGAAAGGAAAACATAAAGACATTTGGAGGAGAACAGGGCTTCCCTGGTGGCTCAAATGGTAAAGAATCTGCCTGCAGTGCAGGAGCCCTGGGTTTAAGTCCTGGGTTGTGAAGATTCCCCTGGAAAAGGAAAGAGCTACCCAGTCCAGTAGTCTTGCTCGGAGAATTCCATGGAGCCTGGTGGGCTACAGTCCAAGGAGTTGCAAACAAATAGTTGAACATGACTGAGCGACCAACACACACTTAGAGGTGTGTGCCCTCACCAGGACAGACACCTATCAGATATTGGTTTGCCTCTCCTGAGCAGAATGTCAGCTAGGACTCCTATCTTGGGGCGTATTGGAAGCCTGATTCACAGCCAAGGAATCTCACTTGATATAACTAACACCAGATCATGGAAGCAACCCACGACAATCAATGTCCCCCATGCCATCCAGAATCAGGTGGCCTCAAAGAACACCAGAATCACTTCTCAAAATGAACCTCCAGCTCGGAGAAATCGCTCTGAATAATGGGCTGCATTCTTTAGGACAGAGTCTATCAATCATATCCACGCCTTCAGGAAAGATCTCAGTCCATTCCGAGAATAAACAGTCATCAGTACATAGTCATAGCTCCTGTAATTCCTAGTCCTTTCTTATTGCTACAACCTTACCAAAATTATGGTGCTGTTAGGTAGGGCATGCATCACAAACATCTTTGGAAATACTCAAAATGACCTCACTAGTGTTGAGTCAATATCACTGCCAGTTTATCTTTTCTCTTTTTGATACTGAGGTGCTGTGGTTTGCTCAGTCATGTTCGACTGTTTGTGACCCTGTGGACTGTAGCCCACCAGGCTTCTCTGTCCCTGGGAATCTCCAGGCAAGAGTACTGGTATAGGTTGCCATTTTCTCCTCCAGAGGATCTTCCCAACCCAGGAATCAAGCCTGTGTCTCTTGCATCTCCTTCCCTGGCAGGCAAATTCTTTACCACTTGTACCACCTAGGAGGGCCCATAGATACTATACTAAAAAGTATATTTGTTAAATGGCATAATTATTATATTTACCTTCTATAGCAATAGAAATGCTTGTAAAAATTTTAATTTGTTTTCATAAGACTTTCTGTATAGGAAACACTATAGTACTTGAAGTCATGGACTAGCCCCCAAAGCACGCTCACTATAGTATAAACATTTGCTCTTTTATCTCTTTTGCTAGCTGGCAGATCTGTACAAGGACAATTAAATTCACAATTTGAACTGACGTAACTTCTGGGAGTGGCTTCTATATCAGTAACTCAGATCTGCTGTAACATAACCTGCTTGGTAATTTTCAGTTTTTCTTTTGAAGTCAAGTCATCCACAAGGTTAAATTAGAGACACTCAAGAGAGCCCCTAATGAGTCTCCACAGGACTTGGGAGAGTTTCCTCACAGAGGTGAACAATCGTGGCATTCTCCTTCTTCCACACTTAGGGTGTTGCAGCTGGCGGTAGTGATGTGTAAAGGGAAAGAAGGTAAGTAGCAGAGAAAGGCTGGGTGTGTTCTGTCAGTAAAGAGTCTCCATAGGAAATAGTTTTAATGAAGACCCTAGAACTAAGTCAGTTGCTTTCAAAAATTTGCCCCTGCTTCTATAGCTCTTGGATGGATTTAATGTGTATGTGTGTGTGTGTGTGTGTGTGTGTGTGCGCGCGCGCGTGCGCTAAGTCACTTCAGTCCTGTCTGACTTTGTGACACTATGGACTGTAGCCTGCCAGGCTTTCCTGTCATCACCAACTCATGGATCTTTCTCAAAGTCATGTCCATCAAGTCGGTGATGCCATTCAACCATCTCATTCTCTGTCGTCCCCTGCCTTCTCCTCTTGCCCTCAATTTTTCCCAGTATCAGGGTCTTTTCAAATGAGTTAGTTCTTCACATCAGGTGGACAAAGTATTGGAACTTCAGCTTCAGCATCAGCCCTTCCAATGAATACTCAGGGCTGATCTCCTTTAGGATGGACTGGTTGGATCTCCTTGCAGTCCAAAGGACTCTCAAGAGTCTTCTCCAACACTACAGTTCAAAACCATCAATTCTTTGATGCTCAGCTTTCTTTATGGTCCAATTCTCACATCCATTCATGACTACTGGAAAAGTCATAGCTTTGACTAGATTGAACTTCGTTGGCAAAGTAATGTCTCTGCTTTTTAATATGCTGTCTAGGTTGGTCATAACTTTTCTTCCAAAGAGCAAGCATCTTTTAATTTCATGGTTTCAGTCACCATCTGCAGTGATTTTGGAGCTCCAAAAAATAGTCTCTCACAGTTTCCATTGTTTCCCCATCTATTTGCCATGAAGTCTTGGGACCAGATGCCATGATCTTAGTTTTCTGAATGTTGAGCTTTAAGTGAACTTTTTCCACTCTCCTCTTTCACTTTCATAAAAAGGCTCTTTAGTTCTTCTTCACTTTCTACCATAAAGGTGGTGTCATTTGTGTATCTGAGGTTATTGATGTTTCTCCCAGGAATCTTGATTCTAGCTTGTGCTTCATCCAGCCCGGCATTTTGCATGATGTACTCTGCACAGAAGTTAAATCAGCAGGGTGACAATATACAGCCTTGACCTACTCCTTTTCCTATTTGGAACCAGTCTGTTGTTCCATATCCAGTTCTAACTGTTGTTTCTTGACTTACATAGAGATTTTTAAGGAGGCAGGTAAGGTGGTCTGGTATTCTCATCTCTTGAAGAATTTTCCACACTTTGTTGTGATCCACCCAGCCAAAGGCTTGGTCAATAAAGCAGAAGAAGATGTTTTTCTGGAACTTTCTTGCTTTTTCAATGATCCAACGAATGTTGGCAATTTGATCTCTTGTTCCTCTGCCTTTACTAAAACCAACTTGAACATCTGGAAGTTCATGGTTTACATACTGTTGAAGCTTGACTTGGAGAATTTTGAGCATTACTTTGCTATCGTGTGAGATAAGTACAATTGTGTGGTATTTTAAACAGTATTTGGTATTGTCTTTCTTTGGGATTAAAATGAAAAATGACCTTTTCCCGTCCTGTGGCCACTGCTGAGTTTTCCAAATTTGCTGGCATTTTGAGTGCAGCACTTTGATAGCATCATCTTTTGAGATTTGAAATAGCTCAACTGAAATTCCATCACCTGCACTACCTTTGTTCTTAGTGATGCTTCCTAAGGCCCAGCTGACTTTGCACTTCAGGATGTCTGGCTCTAGGTGAGTGATCACACCATCATGGTTATCTGGATCATGAAGATCTTCTTTGTACAGTTCTTCTGTGTATTCTTGCCACCTTTTCTTAATATCTTCTGCTTCTGTTAGGTCCAGACCATTTCTGTCCTTTATTCTCCCATGTTCACATGAAATATTCCCTTGGTATCTCTAATTTTCTTGAAGAGATGTCTAATGTTTCCCATTCTATTATTTTCCTCTATTTCTTTGCATTGATCACTGAGGAAGGCTTGCTTATCTCTCCTTGCTATTCTTTGGAACTCTGCATTCAGATGCTTATATCTTTCCTTTTCTCCTTTGCCTTTAGCTTCTCTTCTTTGCTTATCTATTTGTAAGACTTCCTCAAATGAACATTTTGCCTTTTTGCTTTTCTTTTTGGGGGTATGGTCTTGATCATTGCCTCCTGTACAATGTCACTAACCTCTGTCCATAGTTCTTCAGACTCTCTATCTATCAGATCTAATCCCTTGAATCTATTTCTCACTTCCACTATGTAACCATAAGGGACTTGATTTAGGTTATACTTGAATGGTATAGTGGCTTTCCCTATTTTCTTCATATGAGTCTGAATTTGGCAATAAGGAGCTCCTGATCTGAGCCACAGTCAGCTCCCAGACTTGTTTTTGGTGACTGTATAGAGCTTCTCCATCTTTGGCTGCAAAGAATATAATCAATCTAATTTCAGTATTGACCATTTGGTGATGTCCATGTGTAGAGTCTTCTCTTGTGTTTTTGGAAGAGGGTGTTGCAATGACCAATACATTCTCTTGGCAAAACTCTGTTAGCCTTTGCCCTGCTTCATTTTATACTCCAAGGCCAAATTTGGCTGTTACTCCAGTCATCTCTTGACTTTCTACTTTTGCATTCCAGTCCTCTATGATGTAAAGGACATCTTTTGTGGGTGTTAGTTCTAGAAGATCTTGTAGGTCTTCATAGAACTGTTCAACTTCAGACATATATTATGTGTATAAGTGTACAAAAAAGTGAAACATTTAAATCATTTGACTATACCTTTAAGAAGTAACTAATCAGTCGGTATGTTAAAAAAAAAAACACAAAATACATGTTTAATTCAATTTGCCATCTTGATAAATGATAGAAATTTTCTTAATAAAGAGATATTCATATTAACTATCATGTATGTATATTTATGTTTCTCTAGAGAGCCACTTATACTATCGTTAATTGAAATAACCAATTTCTTTTTCTCCCAAAACAAGAGAAAACTGGAGGATGGATAGTGTGGAGCTTTTGTCTCCGTTCTAATCCTACTGGATTAGAATCCTTGGAAGTGAGCCACCAATATTCACATTTTAAAAAATCTCCTTGAGTGATTGTTTACACAGTAAAATTTGAGATGTAACCCCTGTATGGGATAAAAGGATGGGGGAATGAAAGAGCAGTGAGTCAGGAAAGAGAAAAGGGATTTGAATAGAAAATAAAGACTACGGCCAAAAAGACTGATTCTTATGGACTTATTTCAAGTGTTTTACTAGTCTGAGTAAGATATTATTGAGAAAGGCAGATTCTACAACATCCTTCAAAACCCATCTCAAAGTTATCAGCTCTAATTGGCACCTATAATATACGTTCAATTGTCAAGACTTTAACAGAGACAGAATTCTATTTTTAAAAAATGTGTAAATCCTGTGGGACATTTTATTTAGGAATAAACCAGAAAATATCAAAAGAAGCAGGAAGTGTCATTGAAATTCTTACTATTGGTTTGAATGATTGCAAGAAAAAAAGAAAAACTGAGCATGAACATGAAATGCAAGACAAAGGCAGCAGATATTCTATTCATGGGAATCTAAATGTTGGTTTTCATGCCCTTTACATCTTTCTGAAAGAATCAAAATCCAAGATGGTGAGTCTACACCAGTCAAAAACAGACTCTAGGAGAAACACATGCAAATACGGAGTTAACTCAGGCTTCTTGGGTAACGTAGTGTCACATTGGCATGTGAAGTGGTTCCGCCAACATACAGTGTACCATATTGGGGATCACTTTAAAAGTTGCTATTCAGTGGCTCAGTCATGTCCCATTCTTGCGACCCCATGGACTGCAGCACGCCAGGCTTCCCTGTCCACCATCTCCCAGAGCCTGCTCCAACTCATGTCCATTGAGTCTATGATGCCATCCAACTGTCTCATCCTTTGTTGCCCCCTTGTCCTGCCCTCAATCTTTCCCATCATCAGGATATTTCGCAAATGAGTCAGTTCTTCACATCAGGTGGCCAAAATATTGGAGCTTCAGCATCAGCCCTACCGATGAATATTCAGAGTTAATTTCCTTTAGGGTTGAAAAAGACAGTGACTGAAAAAACAGATTTCTGTTCACATCAATTCTGGGCCATGAGGCTGAAGAGAGCCTAGGGAAAAGGCTGCATTATGATATTTTTAAGCCCCAGGAGCCTTTGCCTTTGTGGTCCCTTTTCTCCATAAAAGAATATAAAACATTATATTTTATGACTATGTTGATATATAGGCAAATTTAACCCAGGCTGAATCCATTATTATGTATGGATTAATATATTTAGATTTTTCATCTGACTCAAAACAAAGTAAACATTCCCTGGAAGTGTCATGGACCCTCAGCACTGTGTCTCTATTCTACCTATTGGGTAAATCAGAGGAAGTAGCAGTGATCAGAGAAACAAGTACAGTGAGAGAAGACCCAAAGTCCCGAAGAAAACAGCTTATTGCTCAGGGAGAACCGAAGAAAGATTATTTTAAGAAAAGAAAGGAAATAAAGAGAGATGAGGGCTTCCCCAGTGGTCTAGTGGTTAAGAACCCACCTGCTGATGCAAGGGACATGGGTTCTATCCCTGGTCAGGAAAGATATCACATGTCATAGAGCAATGAGGCCCGTGTACCACAGCTACTGAGCTTGCTAACAGTAGTCTAAAAATTACTCCCAAATTAGGGTGATCTAAAAATTCAAATTAGCCCTAACCTATTCTTTTTAAATTGAAGAAACTTCAGAAAATCACTACACCATTCAGGTAAAACCTAAATCAAATCTCTTATGGTTATATAGTGAAAGTGACAAATCAAGGGATTAGATCTGATAGACAGAGTGCCATTGTACAAAAGGTGGTGATCAAAACCATCCCCAAGAAAAAGAAATGCAAAAAGGCAAAATGGTTGTCTCTGGAGACTTTACAAGTAGCTCAGAAAAGAAGAGAAATGAAAGGCAAAGGAGAAAAGGAAAGATATATCCATCTGAATTCAGTTTCAAAGAATAGCTGGGAGAGGTAAGAAAGGCTTCCTAAGTGAACAGTGCAAAGAACTAGAGGAAAACAATAGAATGGGAAAGACTAGAGATCTTTTCAAGAAAATTAGGGATACCAAGGGAATATTTCATGTAAAAATGGACACAATAAAAGACAGAAACGGTATGGACCTAATAGAAGCAGAAGATATTAAGAAGAGGTGACAAGAATACACAGAAGTATACAAAAAAGATCTTCATGATCCAGATAACTGTGATGGTGTGATCACTCACCTAGAGCCAGACATCCTGGAATGTGAAGCCAAGTGGGCCTTAGGAAGCATCACTACAAACAAAGCTAGTAGAGGTGATGGAATCCCAGCTGAGCTATTTTCCCCTGATGATGGGAAACTTTGAAGACAGGAGGAGAAGGTAACAACAGGATGAGAGGCTTGGATGGTATCACTGACTCAATGGACATGAGTCTGAGCAAACTCCAGGAGACAGTGAAGGACAGGGAAGCCTGGTGTGCTGCAGTCCATGGGATCGCAACGAGTTGGACATGACTGAGCAACTAAACAAGAACAAATTCTTTCGTTATAATCAACTAGTCGAGAAGTAACTCTATCATCATATTCTTTTCATTTTAACAAGAGCTGGATATAGAACCCAGACCCTTCCTAGCCTTGCTTTCTGAAAGCATCCATAGGAAAAACATCTGGGAAGACCCTGAGGTTGAACCTGCAGTTTCTCATGAGAGCCGCCTGTCCTTGCTTTCTGCATAGGCTCAGGAAACCCAGGGATGAGGCCACTTTATGTTTAACAGTTGCAGTCTTCTTTGCAGTTGTGGTTTGAGTAATTATTGCACTTTTGCCTCAGATCTCCTATACCAATACGTTAACCCAAATATCTAAACCTTATTTTTCCCAGTGAAGAACATTTCCAGATGGTGTCTGCTGCTGCTGCTGCTGCTGCTAAGTCGCTTCAGTTGTGTCCAACTCTGTGTGACCCCATAGACGGCAGCCCACCCGGCTCCTCTGTCCTTGGGGGGGTGGGGGTTGCCAGTTCCTTTTCCAATGCATGCAAGCATGCTAAGTCACTTCAGTCGAGTTTGACTCTGTGCGACCTTATGGACAGCAGCCCACCAGGCTCCTCTATCAATGGAATTCTCTAGGCAAGAGTACTGGAGTGGGCTGCCATTTCCTTCTCCACCAGATGGTCTCTAGAAAATATTAATGATAGAAATTGCAAGAAATAATAATGCCTTTGAGGAGGAGAGCTGACTTTTTTTATATATAGAAACCACACTATACTGTCCAAAATTCTCTTAAAAACAGGATTATATGTGTATATATATATATAATATAATTATATTATACATGCTATACACACAATTTTAGTTTTCTGTGGTTGCTATTAAAAAATACTGCCAGTACTCGCTACCTTAAAATCATACGAATTGAATATCTTATGCTTCTGAAGCTTTGGCATCCAAAATCAGCCTTGTGGGGGCCAGGAGGTCTGGTTCCTCGCGGAAGCATTAGTGTAGAGCCCCTTTCACAGCCCTTCTCAGTGTCCAGTCACAGCCTGCATTCCTTGGCTCCTACATCCTTCCGCACTTCATTCAATCTCCTGCTTCCACCGTCATATCTACTACTGACTCTTCTCCTACTACGTCCCTTTCATGAGACTGTGATGGTTAATTTCATGTGTCCTATTGAAGTGGCCACAGGTTGCCATGATATTTGGTTAAACATGATTTCTGAGTGTGTCTACAGGAGTGATTTTGGATGAGATAACTTTTGAATCAGTGGACTGAGTAAAACAGATTGCCCTCCCCCAAGTGGGGGGGCCTCATCCAATCAGTTGAAGGCCTGACTAGATAAAAGTCCGAGAAAGTATTTTCTCTCTCTGTATCTGTTCAAGCTACACCGTCTCCCAACTTTGGACTTAAATTTGGACTGGAAATTACAGCCTTCCAGGTTCTCAGGTTTTGGTTTATTACTAGAACTACTCTCCTGGGCTGATACTGCTCAGCCTTTATAATCACATGAGTCAATTCTTATATATTTGAATCCAAGGCTTGTTATAATTACATTGGTCCTGCCCAGATAATCCAGCCTAATTTCCTTATCTTAAAGTCTTTAGTTATATATGCAAAATCCCTTTTGCCATATAAGGCAACGTTTACAAAGATTAAGACCTAGATGTCTTTGTGGAACATTATTCATCCTACACACACATACATAAATGAATATAAAAACTAGCAAACAAGTTTAACTTTGCTTTCCCTCTGACTTTTGTGTTTTAATATAAGTGTTACAACTATAACAGGAAGCATATAGCTTTCAAATTTTCACAATTAAAAAATAAATGTTGTGGAGTTTTAGCAGATTGCTTTCGCTTTCTCTAATTACAATGAAACATTTATCTAAAATCTCTGTAACAAGGGTCTCAAAAGACTTCATGAATATTATCTTAATTTTATTCCTGCAACATCCAAATGAGACAGCCTGTCAGGTATTTTATGATAACAAATACATTGCAACATACAAGCTTTTCAAATAAAGGAAGAAACTTTATTCTTGTTAAAGAATAAAGAACAGACTTGTTAAAACCTTCTAAGCATCTCAGATTTACTGATAACCTTTGATGCAAAAGGAAATAGGTATCTGATGTTCAACTCATGGTTTAATTGCAAAAACTTGGATTAGCTAAGCAATTGTTATTGGCTCCTAACTAAAAAACAGTTGCATAATATAAGACATATACACTATTTTCATATTTAGCATCTCATTAAGACTCATGTTTCTCTATTTTTTAAAGTTCCATTCAAATCAAAATACATCACCTCATTCATGTTACATACAATTATAGAATTTAAACTCAATGTCAGTTATTATCCATGTCAAAGCAAATTAATATCTATAAGTTCACATAAAAATACACTTCTCCCCCCTAAAACTTTTGGCCATTTCTCGACTTCTTAATTGATGTTTTCATGGATCTTTTTTCACCAGCTCTTAATTGGCCATCTAGATGGCATTTTTATATTTTCATTCTTTATTCTTGCCTATCCATTTGAAGTGCCACTATCAAAACAGCCTTTGCTGAAATGGCATCTACCTCTGCTCCCTAGAAAGAGCGAGAACTTCTACCATGATGTGTGTGTGTGTGTGTGTGTGTGAATTATCTTTTTGTTTTGGCAGATTTGTGACTATATATGTGCTTGTATTTCCTGAAGTTCTAATGTTTGCTTTAGAGATTAGGGAATTCCCATTCTAAAAAAATGGCTAACTTCTTCTTGGTACATTCCAGGATGGTCTTTCATTGGCGTGTTCAGGAGCTATCATTTCCTGAGCTGCGGTTCAGGCTTCATCCTATTTCTACCCCCTGCCCCTCATGCCTCTGTATTCCATGCCAGAGCTCCGTGGGTGGCTTGCTGTCATCCCCCTCTGCACCTGTCCCAATTAGCGGGCTTGGGGTGCCGCCAGCACAGCCTCCGTGCTGGTGGCTGGCTGCTCTGCCTGACCTCATTGCTGGCAAGGCTGCAGCTCGATGGTATGTGGTGTCTAGACACCATTTGTTGGAACTGCTTGGTGGGCGAAAGCTCTGGTGCTCGAAGTTTCTCACAGCTGCGCTCAAAGCTTACTCATCAGAGGCTTGACAGCTGGTGGGTCATCCACCTTTGAGCCCTCAGTGCTCATCGTGGGGCCGGACACTTCACATTCACAAATGTTTGTTGCATTAATAGGTTTTTGGAGCCAAACTGATTTTCTGCTGTTACCACAAAATCTAGGATACCCTTGAGATGAAGGGTATGGATGCCGAAGGCAGAAGAACATTGGGTTCAAATCCTGACTCCACCACTTTCTGGCTGGATAATATTAGGCAAGATTTATACCCACCCTGTGACTCAGTTTCTTGATTTGTTAAATGGAGACAACAGTTAGCCCATCTAATAAGATCACAGTTATTAGAAGAGATCATACTTTTAAAAATTGAAGTATAGTTGATTTTCAATATTGTGTTATTTTCAAGTGTACAGCCCAGTGATTCAGATGTATGTGTGTGTGTGTGTGTGTGTGTGTGTGTGTGTGCGTGTGCGCACACACTCTGTATACTCAGCCTCTCAGCTGTGTCCAACTCTTTGCAACCCTGAGGATGTAGCCCATGAGACTCCTCTGTGCATGAAATTTTCCAGGCAAGAATACTGGAGTGGGCTACTGTTTCCTACTCCAGGGGATCTTCCCAACCCAGGGATTGAATCCATGTCTCTTGTGTCTCCTGCATTGGCAGGCTGATTCTTTACCACTGAACCACCAGGGAAGTATATATATACATGATGACTCAGATGATAAAGAATCTGTCTGGCATACAGAAGACCTGGGTTCAATCCCTGGGTATCAGGGACTCTGTGTGACCCCATAGACTGTAGTCCACCAGGCTCTCCCGTCCCTGGAATGCTCCAGGCAAGAACATTGGAGTGGGTTGCCATTTCCTTCTCCAATATATGAAAGTGAGAAGTGAAAGTGAAGTCGCTCAGTCGTGTCCGACTCTTAGCGACCCCGTGGACTGCAGCCCACCAGGCTCCTCCATCCATGGGATTTTCCCGGCAAGAGTACTGGGGTGGGGTGCCATTGCCTTCTCCGCTTTCACTCTACATACATATCTTCTTTTCCCTTAAGGCTATTACAAAATATTGTGTAAAGTTCTATGTTGAGTATATATTTTATATACAGTAGTGTGTATGTTAATCTTAACCTCCTAATTTATCCCTGCCCCCTCATTCCTGGTGGGTAACCATAAGTTTTTTCCTTAAGTCTGTGAGTCTAGAAAAGCTTATACTTGAATGTGAAGTATGTGAGGTGACAGTTGCTCAGTCATGTCCGACTTTTTGTGACCCCATGGACTATACAGTCCATTAAATTTTCCAGGCCAAAATCCTGGAGTGGGTAGCCTTTCCCTTCTCCAAGGGGTCTTCCCAACCAAGGGATTGAACCCGGGTCTCCCACATTGCAGGTGGATTCTTTACCAGGTGAGCCACAAGGGAAGCCCGAATAGCTCTTCAAAAATCACTGGGCACGCAGTTAAGGCTCCAAAGGGGCTATAATTATTACCCTCATCACGTGTCACCTGCCATGGCCCAACCAGACTGCTGACAGTCCTCACTTTCTCAGTCTGATGTTCCACAAACATGACACTATGTGACACACCACTTTCCAAATATTACAGGAAAATTAATTTCAGCAGAAATATTGCTTTCTCCTTCTGTGCTGAAGGTGTTAATGGACTGTGGGAATGACTTTCTCACACTGGGAACAGGGCTTCAACATCCCCAGTGCTCCCAGCAGAGACAGCAAGGGAGAGGCTGGACGGGGTGGGCCTTCCTTCTAAGTCTTACATTATAAAGGAAAGACACTCAGATTCAGATTCACAAATACAAACAAACTGTATCCCTGTGCTTTAAACTAGGGAAGCCTATTGAGATTCACCTTGTGGTCCGGAACTATTTCACAGAAGGTGGAAAACAAAGTAGGCTGCAGAAACACATTAATAATGTCAAAGGCAATAAATATTAGCTGAAACTGAATATCCCCCCAAGAAGTTACCTCTGAAATATTTGGGGCAAAAGAGAAGCTCCTGAAAGTTGGATACGGAGGCGGGTGATTGCTTTATCGTCACCAAAAAAAAAAAAAAAAGCGTCTGTAGGGTAGACCCTGTTAGAAGAAACCTGGCAGACTGACATAGCTCCAGGACCTGCGGCTGGAAATTTTTCATCTCGCCATGCTCCATAGTAAATGCTAATACGCATTCTCAGGTGTTGATGCGACCCACCTCCTTCCGATGTTCTCCAAGAGAAAGTGGTCCAAGGGCAGGTGGGCGTACTTTCTGAGAGTAGAGGCCACGGACTACTTATTTCTTTTCAACTAAATTAGTTTTACCCTCAGGATTGTAATTTTTTGTCCTCCAGCCTCACCTACGTGCACACACAGACACACACACACTCCCCTATCCATCTTACTTCTAGACTTATGCACTGCTTGGGGGTGTAGTATGTAGAATTTACTGTATAGAGTGACTTAGGAAAGGTTTCTGAATGTAGGTAAACACTTCAGGCTGCTAACCTGGTGTTCAGTTTGGCCATGTTTCACCAGGTGGCATGCAGGGTCATTGGCTGAGCCCCCCACATGCCCCCAAAGCACGGCTTCTTCAATCGCCATATCTTAGAATCATCCTGGGTCTATATATGCATGGTGGATAAGGACAAAGTGAAAGGGAAAGTCTCTCAGTCGAGTCCAGCTCTTTACAACCCCATAGACTATACAGTCCATGGAATTCTCCAGGCCAGAATACTGGAGTGGGTATCCTTTCCCTTCTCCAAGGGATCGTCCCAACCCAGGGATCGAACCCAGGTCCCCCGCATTGCAGGCGGATTCTTTACCAACTGAGCTGGAGAAGGCAAATTTGTGCTATCTTTAAATTGCAAGTTAAAAAGGTAAACTTCCTAATTTAACCACACGGTGGCGCCTTTACTCCAGAATCAGCTTCTAAATTCGTAAGCAATATTTTATTTNCCAAGGGATCGTCCCAACCCAGGGATCGAACCCAGGTCCCCCGCATTGCAGGCGGATTCTTTACCAACTGAGCTGGAGAAGGCAAATTTGTGCTATCTTTAAATTGCAAGTTAAAAAGGTAAACTTCCTAATTTAACCACACGGTGGCGCCTTTACTCCAGAATCAGCTTCTAAATTCGTAAGCAATATTTTATTTTTTATGCAGGCATTTTTACTGTTCTGGAAAGGAATCTGAAGCTGAAATAATAAAAAATAATATCATGTCTTAAAAATGTGAATTTTAAACAAAATTCTGTGAGCTATACTGGCGTACAACTCCCTGAAACATGAGCTGCATTTTTAAAAAGTCTTAATGACCAAACTGAAAGTAATCCTAGACAACTTAAGGAACTGAGTGATAGATTTAGTAAACCTACATCTTGAAATGGATAGATTTGCAGAACAAAGGAATTGTAAACAAAATAATGGCCCTGGAATTTCTATGGCACTTGACTCCTAAGGAACCTAATACACATCTCCTTAAACCTAAATTTTCACAATCATACTGATTCAAACTGATTTTCATTATTCTATTTGAAGACTACCTTTTAAAGTCCAGATGTTATATTCAAGACAAATGAGAAAGCCTCTTCGAAACCAAAGGTCTTTAAAAAGGACTGATTTCAGCTGAGTTGATGTTGATTCTATGAAAACAAATCATAATGTATCTTGAACTTGCACAGAGAACAGCTAGTCGCTGACCTATTCTCTTGCCTTTAAATGGAAATGATGAACTTAACGAGGATGTTGGCTTCTTCCTTGAAACCCATCTCTGGGCTTTGATAATGTGGCCAGCGCAGTTACAAGAAGGCCCAGGTCAGTTCCAACACGTGGTCTGCATGTTCCCAGCAACACAAGGCAAGATGGAGGCTGCAGACGCCCCATTTTGTGAGCGGGAGCAAAGCACACTGGGCGCCTCCTTGTGTGTGTGTTTGCTAAATTGCTTCCGTCATAAGTTGCTTCCGTCTTTGCAACCCTATGGACCATAGTCTCCCAGGCTCCTCTGTCCCTGGGATTAACCAAAGAGAATATCAAAAGCATCCTCAGAAAAGGCAACAGATACTCTAAAGGGACTTTGGGGGAAGGCTCTCCTGGGTATACAGAGTGGATAGAAGGAGTAACTGGAGAAGGAAATGGCAACCGACTCCAGCATTCTTGCCTAGAGACTCCTGTGGACAGAAGAGCCTGATGGGCTGCTGTCCATAGGGTCGCATAGAATCGGACACGACTGACACGATTTAGCATGCCTGCCTGCATTGGAGACGGAAATGGCAGCCCACTCCAGTATTCNAGGAGTAACTGGAGAAGGAAATGGCAACCGACTCCAGCATTCTTGCCTAGAGACTCCTGTGGACAGAAGAGCCTGATGGGCTGCTGTCCATAGGGTCGCATAGAATCGGACACGACTGACACGATTTAGCATGCCTGCCTGCATTGGAGACGGAAATGGCAGCCCACTCCAGTATTCTTGCCTGGAGAATCCCAGGAACCGGCTGCCATCTGTGGGGTTGCACAGAGTTGGACACAACTGAAGCGACTTAGCAGCAGCAGCAGAAGGAGTAACATTACTATCTTAGCTGGGAAGGGGTGGGGGTGGACATCCCAGAGTGACTTGTTCTGGGATTTTCTTTTCTTCAGCATCAGCATACCATCCAGTATTGTTACCTAAACCCTTCTGCTTCAGCAGGATTATGAATTGTCTTGGAGGCATGATTTCTGTGGCTAGGGCTGAACACTGCCCCAGACCTCAAACAGACAAAACAACCGTTTTGCTTTATGGACAAGGTGCTGGCTACCTAGAGCAAGTGGTGCATTTTCCAGGCCAGAATACCGGAGTGGGTTGCCATTTTCTACTCCAGGGGATCTTCCCGACTCAGGGAGCAAACCCGAGTCTTTTGCGTCTCCTGCATTGGCAGGCAGATTATTGACCACTGCACCTGGGAAGCCCACAGATGATAAGCTTGTGTGACTCCTGATACAGATATCGGCCATCTGCAGGCTCTTCCACGGCGCCATCTAGTGCTGACAAGTGTTACTGCAGTCTCTTGGTCGTACTGGTTGCGACACTGATCGCTCAGATGCCGGTGCCAGGGATTCCAACCTCTCTCATCTCTCCCAAACCTTGGATCTCAGAAAGGAGATTGACTTAGCTTCCTGAGAAGTCAAGGAAACTACAGATACCTAATCGGAAAGTAAGACGAGGTTTGTGCGAGAAGGAAGCAGATGCCTTGCTTAGTTTCTTAAACTTTTAACCTCCCAGTAAGTCTTTGTAAAGCAGCCAACTTTGATACTAATTCCAGCACCCTGCCCATTATCAGAATAAAAAGAGAGGGAGCGGAACAACCCTTGGGTCTTTAATTCAATGTATTTGTGTGTGTGTGTGTGTGAGTGTGTGTGTGTGTGTGTGTGTGTGTGTGTNAAATGGCAACCCACTCCAATGTTCTTGCCTGGAGAATCCCAGGGATAGGGGAGCCTGGTGTGCTGCTGTCTATGGGGTCGCACAGAGTCAGACATGACTGAAGTGACTTAGCAGCAGCAGCAACAATCAATTGAAACAAAATATAATGTATTTGTGTGTGTGTGTGTGTGTGTATACATGTGTAGATGCACTTCAAGGCTTACTTGGAAATGATTCTTATTCTAATTTAATGATGAAAATGTAGTTGCTATTTTCCCACTGAAGCAGTCTTGCCACTAACCGAGTTTTACAGCTACGCTGTGTTTATCTAGCATCAGCTACTCCTCTCCTTTAGAGTCTGCACATGTAATTTAAAAACTTTCATTTACTGAAGAGTACCTTCTCAAGGCAAAATCAAATCACAAATAGCACCTTGAGAAATGCTCATACCATTTCACTTAGAGTTAAAACATTTAGAAGTTGATTCCAGCCCCCTTAACTTACAGAGGAGGAAACTCATGACTTAACACATGGTATCTTGGGCATCTTGCCCAACTGATAATTGACAGTAAAAGAATATTATTAAGTGAATATGGCGGAGCTTGAAGGCATGCTTGAGTCATGAAATGACAGCTTTGGTGCAAATGACAGCCTTCCCTCCTGTCCTGCTGACATACTCACAAATATTCTACCTGCAAACATTTTTCAGGGTAATCTGCATCATTTTTAGGAGCTTGGCGTTGGCGAGCCTGGACCTTCATGCTTGTTTCTCGCTTTCTGCTTAGTTCATATAAATCTCCTGTATTTTTCTGTGTAGCACTCTTCCTCCACCTTTATTTTTTTAGTTTCCTAGCTGGTGTGCAGTATTATCATACAGGCTGCCCTCTCCTGACTTTTGGCGCCAGAAGGCTTCCAGTACATCAGAAGTGGTGTTGTGAGTAGGTCTTAAACAGTTGGCACTTAATAAATGTTGTTGATTGTCTTAGCTTTTTTTTGGCCTCTCTTAAGACTGTTCCAGTAGTGCCCTGGCAGGATATCTGAGCCAGTGTCCTCTGTGCCCCACAGAAGTTGACTTATTTTCTTTCTAGCGATTGATCATTTACCTAGTCAAAAGGCAAAAGCAATCTTGCACGTGTATAATAAAATTGTTAAAACTACTTTCTTGTTGTTTGTCACCGGGTATGGAAGGAGACAGTTATTTACATTTTCAGTTGCTTTTTGTGAAACAAAGATCAAAGACCTCTTCTGCAGTTTCCTTCTCTACTTAAACCACAACTTCCTTCCTCTGTATTAAAAGCCTTGGTAATATGCATTAGTATTAGACTTTCTCACCCTGAGTGGCAGATAATAATTTTGTTGGACCAAGATTACATGTGGCCACTTCATCTGTGGGTGCCCCTGCATTTCTGAATGGAAGCCCTTGCAACACATTTAGAGGTCTATGAAGAAGTATNAACCAGTCCATTCAGAAGGAGATCGGCCCTGGGATTTCTCTGGAAGGAATGATGCTAAAGCTGAAGCTCCAGTACTTTGGCCACCTGATGCAAAGAGTTGGCTCATTGGAAAAGACTCTGATGCTGGGAGGGATTGGGGGCAGGAGGAGAAGGGGACGACAGAGGATGAGATGGCTGGATGGCATCACTGACTCAATGGGCGTGAGTCTGAGTGAACTCCGGGAATTGGTGATGGACAGGGAGGCCTGGCGTGCTGCGATTCATGGGGTCGCAAAGAGTCAGACACGACTGAGCGACTGAACTGAACTGAACAGTCACCAGTCATATTGGGTTAGGGCTCACCATATGTTCATTTGCTTACATTTGCAAAAACCTATTCCAAATAAAGTCATAGTCCATATGACTAGAACTTCAGTGTATCTTTTTAGGAGTCTCAATTCAACCCACAAGACCATCCTTGCATTTTGGCTGAGGGGTACCCAGAATAAAATCATATATACATATAAAATATATATAGATATATGATCAGTTAACTAATCTTGTTCTTTGTGACACAGAAGCCAATATAATTATGTTATACCTGCCAACAAAGGAGCCTATGAGTCATTTAGCAATTTTTCAAAGACTCTGTATCAAGTTAGGTGTAAATTTGCTCTGTTTATCATGTGTGTGTGCATGCTAAGTCACTTTCAGTCATGTCTGACTCTTTGCAACCCCATGGACTGTAGCCCGCCAGGCTCCTCTGTCCATGGAATTCTCCAGACAAGAACACTGGAATGGGTTGCCATGCCCTCCTCCAGGGATCTTCCCCACCCAGGGACTGAGCCTGTATCTCTTATGTCCCCTGCATTGGCAGGTGGGTTCTTTACCAGTACTAGTGCCACCTGGGAAGCCCTGTCTTTATCATACTCCTCTCCAACTCTAAAAGAAAAAACAAACTTCAGAACAGTTCTGTGAGTCAAACAACAATAAATAATGCTGCCAGATATTTCAAAAGTCCTAACGTGAATCTGAGCTTATCAAAGTGATACATTAAGTAGTTCTGCTAAAAAGAGAGCACGTAGGACTCACTTGAATTCTACCTTAACACTTCAGTTTCAGACTGTCCTTTTCTGGTCTAAAATTCTGGAATATTAAAAATTCTAGTTAAGAATATTAAATATTCTAAATATTAAAAATTAATAAAATAGAATGTTTTATACAATTCCAAGGTGAAAGAAGATAATCTCATATAATACTTATAGGTGAAGGATTACTTTTGAAATATATTCAACTAAACGTGAGAAATCAACTTTGCACCAAAATTGAAGTGTCTGGCACTATCATGAAAATGAAGAAATAGATTTTTTTCCTTTATCATTTTAGTTAGTCCTGAGTTATTGCAAAGCATCAACAGAGTTTACAAAGAGAGCATTAAATTGATTTAAAGTTGGAGGCACCTCATATTGATGGCCTAATTACACATGGAGACGAGCCAGCCATAATTTCTTTTAATTTAGTCATCAACCAGAGAGGTTTTATTTAACTCTGACTCTAAATTCCACCAAACAAAATCAGAAAAAGTTCAAATTGCCCAATAATTAATTATAACTGATGTGGTTAAAACAAATAATTAGTTTCCATTCGATTTAAAATCATTTGCTTGGAAGTCAATGAGGCAGAAAAGAAAAGAAAAAAAAAGATGAGAGGTAGGTATGCTGCTTTATTTTTAGAAAAATAGGCAAGCAGTCATTCAATTTCTAAAAGAAATCCATTCAGGTTTTCTCTGTTGGTTGGACTGCGTTACATGCCAGTATAATAAACACTGATTTGTCCAAGGTCTAGCTCGCTAAGAGATAGTATTACGTAGTGAGTAAGGGAGTCGCGTCTGAGTTAGAGTACCATGACCCAGTCATTTTATCTTTCTATCCTTGCTTTTCTCAAGTATGCACTGCGAATATCAGTAGCACCTAACTGGGGCAGAGTATATCACTTTTCCAAATACTTCCGTTTCCTGTGGGGACACAAGTAAACGCTACTTTCTAGCTCGCTTTGAATTAATTCGGCCAGTGGTATGTGAGCAGAACAGGGTATGCTGTTTCCAAGTTCTGGCTCTTGAAATATCCTAGGAGCCTGTCCACCTGTTTTCTTCTCTGGTTAGCCAGCTGCAAATAAACGACCGAAAGAAGGAAGTGAAAGCTAAAGGTAGAAATGGTAGAGACAGTAGCTTGTAGAAGCCTGGAAACACTAGGTTTCAAACTGCTCTAAGATAGGGAAATAAGCAAGAAATAAACCTCTTTTTTTGTTGTTTTCCCTGAGATTTGTGGTGCTTGGTACAGCAATTCACATGCCCTATGTAATACAAAATGTGTATTACGTAGTTGACATAAAAATTAAAAGATATGGCAATCATGGGGTGTCTAGCATGTAGTAAATATTCAATAATTGAATTTTTAAGAGGCTTCCCTGGTGACTTAGACAGTAAAGAATCCACCTGCAATGTGGGAGACCTGGGTTTGGGCCCTGGTTCAGGAAGATCCCCTAGAGAAGGGAATGGCAACAACTCCAGTATTGTTGCCTGGAGAATTCCATGGATAGAGGAGCCTAGCAAGCTACAGTCCGTTGGGTTGCAAAGAGTTGGACATGACTGAGTGACTAAGCACGTTAGTGTTTAAGGGCAAAAAAATGTACAGTGTACTATTGCAGTTGACGGCTTTGCTAGTAGTTAAAATATCTTGAGAAAAATAGAGAAATTAATTGTATATGTCATCTATTCTAGAATCCATAAAATTGCATTACTTAATGTGATATAATATCACTTCTTATCTCCAGGCATAGGACCTGGAAGAGCATCAGTATTCATTAAAGGTTGAATGAATGATAGTTTCAATGAACAAATTAATCCATGAATACAGGATAATAAAGGAAATTTTTCCCATTTAATTTCACTGGACAGAGTTATTATGTACCCTGTCCAGATTAGGAATTTTTTAAGACCCAAGAATGACCAAGACAATACTAGGAAAGATGAGGAACACAAAGAAACAAATCCACAGGCTTCAACGAAAGCAAATTGATGCTGATTCATATATACAGCGAATGCATGAATGTTTGCATATTCCCTACCTAACTTACATATGCTTCTATATATTCTGTTGCAGGCAAAAATAGCATAAGAAAAGGTTTAACAGAAGAAAAGTGACATTCAATATGGAGGATTCTGAGGATACAGAAGGTATTAAAAGAAATGTTATCTATTAAATGAGTTATCATTATGACTATGTATTAAAGTAAAAGATATAGATAGGAAAATGTTTTTGACATTCAAAAACCACAGAGATAACTTCTGGTTCTAATAGAGCAATTCACAATTGAGGATAATTGAGAAGAGACAACACTCATGGAGGAAAGATAATTCTAAGCCAAGGATGAGATCCTGATTACTTTCCAAGGGTTATCAGAACTCCAGTCCTAGGCCCACGGCTTACCATACGTTGGGGGCAGATAATCTTTCAGAGCCTCTCTTTCCTGGTGCATAAACTTATGGGATTGGATTAATTGGTTAATTCTGTGATATTTCTGGGTTATTATTTGTTCAATATAATTATCATAAACATTAGTTTTCATCGCACTGTGTGTGGGAGAAATTATCAGTTAGAAAAGCTCTGGCTGATAGCATGCTAGATAAACCACCTTTTAATTCCATATTTTTTTCTTGATACATAAATAACTGCTTTCCACAGAAGCCAGCTTATGTCAGATAATAAATTGAAAAACAAATGGGAACTAGAATATTTTATTCATTCTCAGCTGGTCATACATAGTTTATACGTATTCCAAACAAACGCATGCACAATAGGGCATGTATTTTAATGAACTTTCATAACAATAGCAACAATGTGGGGGAAAAAATTGATCCAGAAAAATAAAAGATGATTTGAAGATGTATTTATGGCATACCTGTGATGCCAGTTCCTAGGCAACCAGGCATTGTTCAAACAGAAAGAAAGGTAGATAATTATAGACAATGGTATATTTGGTCTTTCTGGCTTAAGGAAGGAAATCTGCAGGAAATAAAGCCATCCATGAATCCTAAAGGTGTCACTTCATGTGTCTAATTTGAAATGAAATTTCTTGACTGAATCGCAGCATCTTTCCTTTGATGTACAGTCCAGTGAAGGTTTCTTCATCTGAGCCAGACCTGCACGCCTCCCCTTTCACACCCACATCAGTGGTCTCTGCTCTGCAGTGCTCACTATCAGCCACAATAGGCAGCTATTTTTAGGAGAGGCTGTTGAGAAGAGGATGATCATGGACCTGGTGCTGAAAACTCGGTCTCCTTGCACTGGTGCTAAAGCAAATCTCAGAGACAGAGCTTGGGGTGACATAGAAAAGAAAAGCTTTATTGCTTTGCCAAGCAAAGGGGGACATAGCCAGCTCCTGCCCTCAAAACTGTGTGTTTCAACCCTGGGGGGATTTGGTGAGAGTTTTATAGCAATGGTTCAAGAGTGGGGATTGTTGATGATCAGGGTGTGTGCAGGGCTTCGTTTTTTCAATTGGGCCTCAGTAGGTCTCCTAATGAGTTTCTGTGTTTCTCAGGAGTTATCAAACTGTGATATTCTCTCTGTAATGTGCAGTTCAGTTCAATGGCTAAGTCGTTTCTGACTCTTTGCAACCCCACGGATGAAGCAAGCCAGACTTCTCTGTCCATCACCATCTCCCGGAGCTTGCTCAGACTCATGTCCATTGAGTCAGTGATGCCATCGAACCATCTCATCCTCTCTCATCCCCTTCTCCTCCTGCCTTCAATCTTTCCCAGCATCAGGGTCTTTTCCAATGAGTCAGTTCTTCGCATCAGGTGGCCAAAGGATTGGAACTTCAGCTTTAGCATCGGTCCTTCCAATGAATATTCAGGACTGATTTCCTTTATGATGGACTGGTTGGATCTCCTTGCAGTCCAAGGGACTCTCAAGAGTCTTCTTCAACACCACAGTTCAACAGCATCCATTCTTCGGTGCTCAGCTTTCTTTACGGTCCAACTCTCCCATCCACATATGACTACTGGAAAAACCATACCTTTGACTAGACAGATCTTTGTTGGAAAAGTAATGTCTCTAAGCTTTTTAATATGCTGTCTAGGCTTATCATGACGTTCTGTTTTTGCCCTCCAAGAGTCTGTTTCCCCAGTCCTGTGTAAGTTCTGGTAGCTCTATGGTGGGGTTAATGGTGACCTCTTCCAAGAGGGATTATGCCATACCCAGGTCTGCTGCACCCGGAGACCCTGCCTCTGTGGCAGTCCACTGCTGACTCATACCTCCTCAGGAGACACTACAACACAATTCTATCATAGTTTCTGTGGAGTCTGGGTCCTGGTGCATACAAGGTTCTGTTTGGCCCTCCAAGAGTCTGTTTCCCCAGTCCTGTGTAAGTTCTAGCTGCTCTGTGGTGGCTTAATGGTGACCTCCTCCAAGAGGGCTAATGCTATACCCAGGTCTGCTGCACCCAGAGCCCCTGCCCCTTTAGCAGTCCACAGGTGACCTGTACCTCCTCAGAAGACACTCAAACACAGTTTGATTCTAAATGCTATTTTGCCCCTATTACCATCTTTCTGGGGCTTCTCCTTTGCCCTTGGATGTGGGGTATCTCCTCACAGTCACGTCAGTGCCATGCAGCAGCTGCTCCAGTGCCTACTGGTTTGCTGAGGTTTCTCTGTCCTTGGATGTAAGGGTGGACCCAGGAGAAAGGAGCAGTGACCTCACGAGAGACTGACCCAGACTTGCCCATGAGTGTCCAGGAGTATCTGGAGGAGGCATGGGTCAGCAGTGGCCTGCTGCAGGGTCAAGGGCACTTAGTGAAGCAGTGTTTGCATGGGACCTTTCGAAGGAGGTCACCAGTATCAGGTAAGCAACACGGGGGTGGGGGGAGTGGACACAGCTCCACCCATCAACAGAAAATTGATTAAAGATTTACTGAGCATGGCTTCACTCAACAAAACAAGACCCAATTTCCCCCTCAGTCAGTCTCTCCCATCAGGAAGCTTCCATAAGCCTCTAATCCCTCTCCATCAGAGGGCAGACAGAATGAAAACTACAATCACAGAATACTAACCAATCAGATCACATGGACCACAGCCTTGTCTAACTCAATGGAACTATGAGCCATGCCATGTAGGGCCACTCAAGACAGATGGGTCATGGTGGAGAATTCTGACAAAACATGGTCTACTGGAGAAGGGAATGGCAAACCACTTCAGTATTCTTGCCTTAAGAACCCCATGAACAGTATGAAAAGGCAAAAATACAGGACACTGAAAGATGAACTCCCCAGGTCAGTAGATGCCCAAAATGCCACTAGAGATCAGTGGAGAAATAATTCCAGAAAAACTGAAGAGGCAGAGCCAAAGCAAAAACAACACCCAGTCATGGATGTGACTGGTTATGGAGGTAAACTACAGTGCTGTAAAGATCAATATTTCATAGGAACCTGGAATGTTTGGTCCATGAATCAAGGCAAATTGGAAGTGGTCAAACAGGAGATGGCAAGAGTGAACGTCAACATTTTAGAAATCAGCAAACTAAATGGACTGGAATGGGTGAATTTAACTCAGATGACCATTATATCTACTGCTGTGGGCAGGAATCCTTAGAAGAAATGGAATAGCCACCATAGTCAACAAAAGAATCTGAAATGCAGTACTTGGATGCAATCTCAAAGGAGACAGAATGATCTCTGTTTGTTTTGGAGGCAATCCATTCAATATCATAGTAATCCAAGTTTATGCCCCAAACAGTAATACTGAAGAAGCTGGTTGAATGGTTCTATGAATAGTTACAAGACCTTCTAGAACTAACATCCACAAAAGATGTTCTTTTCTTTATAGGGGACTGGAATGCAAAAGTAAGAAGTCAAGAAATACCTGGAGTAACAGGGAACTTTGGCCTTGGAGTACAGAATGAAGCCTGGCAAAGCCTAATAGAGTTTTGCCAAGAGAACACACTGGTCATGGCAAACACCCTCTTCCAAAAACAAAAGAGAAGACTCTACACGTGGACATCACCAGATGGTAAGTGTCAAAATTAGATGGATTATATTCTTTGCAGCCAAAGATGGAGAAGTTCTATACAGTCAGCAAAAATAAGACCAGGAGCTGACTGTGGTTCATATCATGAACTATTTATGGACAAATTCAGACATAAATTGAAGGAAGTAGGGAAAACCACTAGACCATTTAGTTCACTTCAGTTCACTTCAGTTCAGTTGCTCAGTCACATCCAACTCTTTGCGATCCCATGAACTGCAGCATGCCAGGCCTTCCTGTCTATCACCAGCTCCCAGAGTTCACCCAAACCCACATCCATCGAATTGGTGATGCTATCCAGCCATCTCATCCTCTGTCGTCCCCTTTTCCTCCTGCCCCAAATCCCTCCCAGCATCAGTCTTTTCCAATGAGTCAACTCTTCACATGAGGTGGCCAAAGTACTGGAGTTTCAGCTTTAGCATCATTCCTTCCAAAGAATACCAAGGATTGGTCATCTTTAGAATGGACTGGTTGGAACCCCTTGCAGTCCAAGGGACTCTCAAGAGTCTTCTCCAACACCACAGTTCAAAAGCATCAATTCTTCGGCACTCAGCTTTCTTCACAGTCCAACTCTCACATCCATACATGACTACTGGAAAAACCATAGCCTTGACTAGACAGATCTTAATCAGCAAAGTAATATCTCTGCTTTTGAATATGGTATCTAGGTTGGTCATAACTTTCCTTCCAAGGAGTGTCTTTTAATTTCATNAAATGTTCCCTTGGTATCTCTAATTTTCTTGAAGAGATCCCTAGTCTTTCCCATTCTGTTGTTTTCCTCTATTTCTTTGCATTGATCCCTGAGGAAGGCTTTCTTATCTCTTCTTGCTATTCTTTGGAACTCTGCACTCAGATGCTTATATCTTTCCTTTACTCCTTTGCTTTTCACTTCTCTTTATTTCACAACTATTTGTAAGGCCTCCCCAGACAGCCATTTTGCTTTTTTGCATTTCTTTTCCATGGGGATGGTCTTGATCCCTGTCTCCTGTACAATATCACACACCTCCATCCATAGTTCATCAGGCACTCTATCTATCAGATCTAGTCCCTGAAATCTATTTCTCACTTCCACTGTATAATCATAAGGAAATTGCTCAAACATTGCAGTCATCTCACACTCTAGTAAAGTAATGCTCAAAATTCTCCAAGCCAGGCTTCAATAATACATGAACCATGAACTTCCAGATGTTCAAGCTGGATTTAGAAAAGGCATGGGACTCAGAGTTCAAATTGCCAACATCCACTGGATCATAAAAAAGCAAGAGAGTTTCAGAAAAACATATACATCTGCTTTATTGACTATGCCAAAGCCTTTGACTGTGTGGATCACAGTAAGCTGTGGAAAATTCTGAAAGAGATGGGAATACCAGACCACCTGACCTGCCTCTTGAAAAATCTGTATGCAGCTCAGGAAGCAACAGTCAGAACTGGACATGGAACCAAAGAATGGTTCCAGATCAGGAAAGGAGTACGTCAAGTCCGTATATTGTCACCCTGCTTATTTAACTTGTATGCAGAGTACATCGTGTGAATTGCTGGGTTGGAAGAAGCACAAGCTGGAATCAAGATTGCTGGGAGAAACATCACTAACCTCAGATATGCAGATGACACCACCCTTATAGCAGAAAGTGAAGAAGAACTAAAGAGTCCCTTGATGAAAGTGAAAGAGGAGAGTGAAAAAGTTGGCTTAGAGCTCAACATTCAGAAATGAAGATCATGGCATCTGGTCTCATCACTTCATGGGAAATAGATGGGGAAACAGTGAAAACAGTGAGAGACTTTATTTTCTTGGGCTCCAGAATCACTGCAGATGGTGACTGCAGCCATGGAATTAAAAGATGCTTGTTCCTTGGAAGGAAAGTTATGACTAACCTAGACAGCATGTTGAAAAACAGAGACATTACTTTGCCAACAAAGGTCGGTCTAGTCAAAGTTATGGTTTTTCCAATGGTCATGAATGGATGTGAGAGTTGGACTCTAAAGAAAGCTAAGTGATGATGAATTGATGCTTTTGAACTGTGGTATTGGAGAAGACTCTTGAAAGTCCCTTGGACTGCAGGAGATCCAACCCATCCATCCTAAAGGAAATCAGTCATGAATATACATTGGAAGGACTGATGTCGAAGCTGAAGTTTCAATACTTTGGCCACCTGATGCAAAGAATTGACTAATTTGAAAAGACCTTAGTGATGATGGAAAGATTGAAGGCAAGAGGAGAAGGGGATGAGAGAGGATGAGAAAGGATGAGAGAGGATGAGATGCTTGGATGGCATCACTGACTCAATGGACATGAGCTTGAATAAACTCCAGTAGTTGGTGATGGACAGGGAGGCCTGGCCTGCTGCAGTTCATGGGGTCACAAAGAGTTAGACATGACTGAGCCACTGAACTGAACTGAACTGAGGTTTATCATGGCTTTCCTTACAAGGAACAAGCATCTTTTAATTTCATGGCTGCAGTCACCATCTGCAGTGATTTTGGAGCCCAGGAAAATAAAGTCTTTCACTGTTTCCATCGTTTCTCCATCTATTTGCCATGAAGTAATGGGACCAGACGCCATGATCTTCACTTTTTGAATGGTGAGTTTTAACCCAGCTTTTTCATTCTCTTCTTTCCCTTTCATCAAGAGGCTCTTTCATTCCTCTTTGCTTTCTGCCATAAGTGTAGTGTCATCTGCGTATCTGAGGTATTGATATTTCTCCCAGAAATTTTGATTCCAGCCATTCTAACTGTTTCTTTTTGACCCTCATAGAAAGCCCACTCCAGTGTTCTTGCCTGGAAAATCCCGGGGACAGGGGAGCCTGATGGGCTGCCATCTATGGGGTTGCACAGAGTCGGACAGGACTGAAGCGACTTAACAGCAGCAGCAGCAGCAGCAGCAGCAGAGATTTCTCAGGAGGCAGATAAGGTGGTCTGATATTCCCATCTCTTGTAGAATTGTCCACAGTTTGTTGTGATCCATACAGTCAAAGACTTTGGCGTAGTCAATAAAGCAGATGTAGATGTTTTTCTGGAACTCTCTTGCTTTTTTGATGACCCAGCGGATGCTGGCAATTTGTTTTCTGGTTCCTCTGCTTTTTCTAATTACAACTTGAATATCTGGAAGTTCTCAGTTCATGTGCTGTTTTGGCCCAGCTTGGAGAATTTTAAGTATTACTTTGCTAGCATGTGAGATGAGTGCAGTTGTGTGGTAGTTTCACATTCTTTGGCATTGCCTTTTATGGGGATTAGGATGAACACTGACTTTTTCCTGTCCTGTGGCCACTGCTGAGTTTTCCAAATTTGCTGGCATACTGAATGCAGCACCTCAACAGCATCATCTTTTAAGATTTGAAATAGCACAACTGGAATTCCATCACCTCCACTAGCTTTGATCATAGTGATGCTTCCTGAGGTTCAGTTGACTTCCCATTCCAGGATGTCTGGCTCTCGGTGAGTGATCACATCACTGTGATTATCTGAGTCCTTAAGATACTTTTTGTATGATTCTTCTGTGTATTCTTGACATCTCTTATTATCTTCTGTTTCTCTATGTTCCATTCTATTTCTGATCATTATCGTGCCCACCTTTGTATGAAATGTTCCCTTGGTATCTCTAATTTTCTTGAAGAGATCTCTATTCTTTCCCATTTTACTGTTTTCCTCTATTTCTTTGCATTGATCACTGAGGAAGCCTTTCTTATCTATCCTTGCTATTCTTTGGAACTTGCATTCAGATGCTTAGATCTTTCTTTTTCTCCTTTGCCTTTAACTTCTCTTCTTCTCTTATCTATTTGTAAGGCCTCCTCAGACAGCCATTTTGCCTTTCTTTTTCTTGGGGTTGGTCTTGATCACTGCCTCCTGTACAATTTCATGAACCTCCTTTCATACTTCCTCAGGCATGCTGTCTATCAGATCTAATCCCTTGAATCTTTTTGTCATTTCCATGTATAATAGCAAGGGGTTTCATTTTGATAATATCTGAATGATTAATGGTTTTTCATACTTTCTTCAATTTAAGTCTGAATTTGGCAATAAGGAGCTCCTGATTTAAGCCATAGTCAGCTCCCCGTCTTGTTTTTGCTGACTGTATAGAGTGTCTCTATCTTTGGCTGCAAAAAATATAATCAATCTAATTTTATTATTGAAAATCTGGTGGCATCCATGTATAGAGTGTTTCTTGTGTTGTTGGAAGAGATTGTTTGCTATGACCAGTATGTTCTCTTCACAAGACTCTGTTAGCCTTTGCCCTGCTTCATTTTGTACACCAAGTCCAGATTTGCCTGTTGCTCCAGACATCTCTTGACTTTCAATGTTTTCATTCCAATCCCCTATAATGAACAATGCCTAATCAAGCAGTTAACATTTTCCACTTGGGGGTGGTTTTAGTTCTGAGGAAGAATATTGCTGTGTGTATCCCTTGAGTTGGAACCAGGACCCTGCCCCTAGGCTGCACCACGGTTTCTTGGCTGCTCCTCCTGTGTCTCTCTATCTCCTCCCTTCCCTGATTAGCAAGTGTTGGAACCTGCCCTTTGGAACTCAGGGAAAGTCATGGAAGCTGAAGTCTCTTCCATACAAACAAGAAATGGGCAACAGAGAAAGGCTTCCATGGCTAGGAGCCCCACGGTGTCCTGCTTAGTTTCATAAGTGGATAATGAAAATATGCTTTCCTAGTAATTATTGAAATGAGTCTCTTTCGTCAATCCAGAAAATGTTTTTCTATTCAGAGAGAGTAAGTTCCAGCTTTTGTCTTTTTGTTTTTTGCTTTCTACAGGTGGCAAATGCAACAGTTCAGAGAAGCACTGAGGTGAAAACACCACCCAGAGCTTAGGCAATCCAGTGACAAATGAAATCCTGTGAGAGAAATGCAAGAAAATATGGGCAAAATCATGAGCTATTCTTGAGTGCGTCCAATTCAAATGTAGAATCATTATTAATTTGGTTGAAAAATAAATTTTAACGTGTATTCACTGCTGTTGCTGCTGCAAAGTCACTTCAGTCGTGTCTGACTCTGTGCGACCCCAGAGATGACAGCCCACCAGCCTCCCCTGTTCCTGGAATTCTCCAGGCAAGAACACTGGAGTGGGTTGCCATTTCCTTCTCCAATGCATGAAAGTGAAAAGTGAAAGCGAAGTCGCTCAGTCGTGTCTGACTCCTAGCGACCCCATGGACTGGAGCCTACCAGGCCCCTCCATCCTTGGGATTTTCCAGGCAAGAGTACTGGAGTGGGGTGCTATGGCCTTCTCCAACATTTATTCACGTGTCCTGAAAAATTAAGAAAGAAATGGAAATTTTTATCTGAGGCAAATTGGGGATTATAACACAGTAACAGCGTCTCAGAAAGCTCCAAGAACTATTCCTCCTCTTAGAAATCAAGGCACACTTATATGTTTTTGAGACAGATGGCTGTACATTAAATGACAAATTGGGCTGATCTCTTTCTCAACAAGTAATTGAAATTATTTCTCTTTTTCCCTTTAAAAGTGTTTATGACCACATTGAATCTAGAGCAAGTTTTTTTGCAGACACTGAGTCCACCATCTCTCCATGTTGCAATTCTGACTTCATGTTGAAACTGTTTCTTTAATTTGCTTTTCATTGCTTTTGTTATTATAATCATACATAGTGGCCTGCCTCAGAGAATCCTGCCCCTCTGACTGACTGTTAAGGTGCTGTTGTTCAGAACCCCATCCACCTATAGATGGCAGGAAGGGAGAAATTTGCATGTCCTCTGCCTGAGGCTTCCCTGATAGCTTAGATGGTAAAGAATGTCTACAACACGGGAGACCTGGGTTTGATCCCTGGGTGGGAAGGATCCTTTGGAGAAACAAATGGCATCCCACTATAGTATTCTTGCCTGGAGAATTCCATGGACAGGGGAGCCTGGCAGGCTACAGTCCATGGGGTCACAAAGAGTCAGACACGACTGAGCGACTAACACACTAACCTGCCTGAGGCTTACCATTCTAGGAGATATTTGCAAGACTGACTGCCTTTTTACCTTGTTTCCTCCCCTCCCCTCATCTCTGATCTATATTAGAATCTGGCATCCAAACCCCGATAAGATGGTTGTCTTGAGACATTAGTCTGCCATCTTCTCGGTCAGCTGGCTTTTCAAATACAGTCGTATTCCTTGCTTCAACACATGGTCTGTCGGCTTTATTTGCCCATAGCACAGTGAACAGAGGGAGCTTGGACTCGTTAGCATCCTCATTGCTGGCATATTGGTTAAAAGTAACTTTCTTCCAATATTAACCTCTCCTGGGTTTAATTTGGGAGCTGTGAGCAGCCAGACCTGGATTTGGGAACATCATGCTGGATTGAAATGCTGGTGAAAGTGGGAACCATAGTGGGCTGTTTCAGAAGGCGTTGAAGCCAGGGAAGAGCCAAAGCTATTACAAGAGATGATGACCAGTCAAGAGGTTGATCTCTCCCACTGTCACTCACTCCACAGTTTGTTTTTTTAATATCATTGCTTCCCAAAGTCCAACAGGAAGCCAGTTAACACTGAAGCCTTGAAAATTCAGACTGTGGGAATCAGCCACCTTCTATGAAGTGGAGAACCATGGAAAGAACCACAGTCCAGGAACCAGTATGCATGCTTTGAAGATAGAATCTGGGACAACTGTCCTAAATTAAGTGTAGAGATAAGCAGAGATGTTTATCAAGAAAAACACTTGGGTTTCTGGCTTAAACAATTAAGTGGAGTGTGATGATACTGACTTAAGACTCAACAAACAGAAAGAGAAGCAGATTATAAAGGCTAAGTGTCTAGTTTTTGATATGTGAAGGAGGAGAATGAAAAACCCAGCTTAAAACGCAACATTCAAAACATAAAGATCATGGCATCTGGTCCCATCACTTCATGGCAAATTTCTGGGAAAACAACAGAAACAGTGGCAGACTTTATTTTTTGGGGCTCCAAAATCACTGTAGATGGTGACTGGAGCCGTGAAATTAAAAGACACTTACTCCTTGAAAGAAAAGCTATGACCAACCTAGACAACATATTAAAAAGCAGAGACATTACTTTGCCAAAAAAGGTCCATATAGTCAAAACTACAGTTTTTCCAGTAGTCATGTATGGATGTGAGAGTTGGACCATAAAGAAAGCTGATCACTGAAGAACTGATGCTTTTAAGCTGTGGTGCTGGAGAAGACTCTTGAGAGAGCCATATTTCTGTGGTAACTTGTTACATCAGCAAGGAAAACTAGTGGAGTATGTATAAAGACTGTGACAGTGCTGCCTACCACATAGCATTATTTTCATTACTGCTATCATCAAATATTTTTCTTATATCTTCCTTTTCTTTGCCTATTTTGTTAACTTCACATTGTAGAATTCTAGGCATGTGTGTATATAACTTTCTATTTTATTGTTACCATTTTCAGTTATGGAATCTGGGGTGGGGGGAGGTGGGAAGCAGAGAACTCTACTCCATTTTGGAAATTACTAAAAGCTGAAAGCAACAGGACTGCTTTGACAACTGTCTTTGTGGTGGAAGAGAGAGTTCTCACTGACCAGCTAAAAAAGAAATGCTTAATTGTTGTATCCATTCCTAAAGAAAGTTGGGCTGCTAATTTGTGTTTTGAAGTTCATGAAATGTACTTCTCAGGGACTGAGCAGATGACATGCTTATGATTTCCTCCTTCCTTTTCCATTTTTTTTTTTAAATTTCACACAATAACTTTAAATTTAAATTTAATTATTTTAAAGTATTTTTGGCTGTGCTGGGTCCTCGTTGCTGTGTCAGGGCTTTCTCTAGTTGCGATGAGTAGGGGCTACTTTTGTTGTGTGACACAGAATTCTCATTGGAGGGGCTTTTCTTACTGTGGAGTCTGGGCTCTAGGATGCTGCAGACTCCTTAGTTGCAGCACAGGGCTCGGCGGCCTAGGGGCACATGGAATCTTCCTGGATCAAGGATTGAACCTTGTCCCCTGCATTGGCAGGTGGGTTCTTAACCACTGGACCACCAGGGGAGTTCCTTCCTTTTCTTTTGACTTCTCAAAATACCTGAATACTATAATAAAATTTTTCATTTTGAAGTAAAAGCAATACAGGTTGGCATTTTTTTCAGTATTTATTTCACTGACTTTATTTCATGATCTTCCTTCTGAAGAATGCTAACAAACTTGCATTGTAAAAATTATAATATTGCATAGTTAATTGCTACAGACGATTCAGAACATGAGTCTGTCTATTGTTTTCCATTGGAAGTAAATCTCTGAGAAGAAATTGAAACTCTTCCCATAAAAGAGAATTTTACTTTGAGAATGGCCAGGCCATTTCTCAGATTGTTTCTTTGTTTTGTAACTCATGCTATTCATTTCCCCATTGATTTAAGCTTCAGGGGCTTCTATTATCATAAAATACTGTTTCTCCTCCCAAAAACTCTGCAAATACAGAAATGTGGGGTTTGGAAAATTCCTAAGAATCTTCTCTATTGATCATCAAGTTTGTAAAGCAACTTCCAGAATCATCAAGCCAAGTTTAACTTAATTGGGTAGAGAGGTGAAAACTTGGCACAGCTAAATTTTGCATATGATAAACTTTTAGATAATTTCCCAGAAAGAGATTGAAGTCTTTCTGAATGATGTATTCCCAGTTGCATTTATCTATTAGGCTGCTCTTTGCTCTGTACCTATACATATATAAAGCTCATGTTGGAGAAGAGAAAGCCTGCTTTCTGTGAATATAAAACAAGGTATGCAATAAAATAGTCATAACACCAAACTTCTGTACATGCATTTTCTAGAATGCCAAATATAATGAACATTCCAATTAGAACTGAGTTTGGTTCTTTTTTTCCATTCATATTTCACATTACCTGTATGTGTACATGCTATATATAGCTACCCTTTTCTCATGTAAACTTCAACTGTCTTAGAATAATTTTTAAATTCCCTTTGCAAATTCTTACTGCCTTTTAGTGTTGAATAAGTCCTCGCTGACATTTACAAGCATGCACTGTGGTCTTCATGTTTATTTCCCATTCATTGCAATAAAATGTGACTTTAAGGCTCTATTGATTATTGCTGCAGTAGCAAGTGACACTTTTAATGAGTGATTTTCTTTTCTAGGCTTCATTCTGGATGCACGTTGCACACTAAACAATATTCTGGGTTAAAAAATATTTATTTGCATCTGATAATAAGTTCAAGGCAAGCTACTTCTTCTGTTTATAAGAAAGTATAACATTAGTGCAAACAATATTACTAATATTGAGATGTAAAGTAGATTGTGTTTCTAATGACACCAATTTATAGTGGGAAAGCCATTTCCTCCCAAGTGTTGAAATCATTAAAAGTTTATCATTTACTTGGTGAATCTATAAGTCAAAGTTAGCATGCTTTCTCTATTTATATGCAGGTTATATGAGCTGTGGGGGTGGATATTTTGTGTTTGGTTTTAAATAACTCCTTGCAGCAGGGAATGAAGGGAAAAAGAAGAAATATTTTAATGCTAATTTAAGAAGTTTGGAAACTGGACTTGTGTCCTTTAATCAAAATATTTTTAGTCATTTGATTACAATGATAATAAAAAGTTCCTTATAAAATAAAGGCCTTTTACTTAATTGTATGCATGTTTAATTAAATTTGAAACTCCCAAGAAACAGCTAAAGTTGTATCTGCATGTACAGATACATGTATCTGTATCTAATGTAACTATGGTCATCCAGTTACTCAAAAAAAAATAATTGAATCAAATGATCTTTTGAAATGTTCACTCATTTTTATTGCATTTTATTTTTTGACTGTATCATCATAAAAATTCATGACTGATTCTAAAATGTAAAGCAACTTAGATATGGCCTTCCTGGCATCAGGAAGCTGTGTTTGTTCCCCAAATCCTTACTATCCTGCACCTGAGACCTTAAATATGGCCATTCATATTTTTTTCAAATAAGCATTCCCAGAAGAAAATGCCCACACTGCTTCCCCATTAGACTTTATCAGTTTTTATTTTTTCACCTAATGATTCATTGTTTTCTTTCTAGTTTGACAACTTGCTGAGAGAAGCTCCTTGTCGAATGGAGGCTCTGGAGAGCAGCTAGAAACATTCAGCACAAGAGCTCTATCTGTGGATGCCTAGTGTTAGAGAGAGGCCAATGTGAGCTTTCTCAGAGCCAGTGGGTATGGATATTCATATCCATAAGGCAGTGGTGCATGGATAGTGTTTGGAACAGTAAGATAAAGATGAGAAAGAAGATCAAAGAGAGTAGAAGGCAAGGGTCAGTATGAACGCATCGCATCAGCCGATACCATGCACATCAAATTTAGTCCCAGTGCTGATGCCATAACACGGGATCTTGGTGCCACAAGCTAAGAAGTGAGTAAAGGGGAAAACATCAGGATGTCACAGATATGGAGCAACGACTATGACAGAAGAAAAGTTGAACAATGTGGTTAATTTGAATCGATGTTGAATCTGAATCTATCTTTTCCCTCTAAGTCATCCAAACAAATCCAAGCCAAGTTAATAAAGTCCTGGCAACCTTGCTTTGGAGACTGTAAGTGGCATACAGAAATAAAGAAGCATCTTCAACACTTTCTTAGGTTCGGATGTTAAAATTTACTTGATTTTCTTATTTAAAAGCAGAGTTCCTTCGGGGTTTACAAAGTGAACAATGTGAAAAATAATTGCCTACAGTCAATCTTCGGCTTTCAACTTTCTCTGTTAAATGCTTGTACTCATCTGATTAGGCACCTATAACAACACTGACAACCATTATACGTTCTTTGTCATCCTATGTCTCTGTGAGATGATACAAATATATTCATGTTAATAGCTGTACATGTGAACCTATTTCAGAAGAAGGTTAAAAAAATAAAATTTCAGGAACCAAACCATATAATGTAAAATTAGATCTGCTCTATACCACATGAATGTCTGTAATAACTGTATATTTCATTATTTTCTTCAATTTGTTAAATGTAGCATAATGCCTATGAAAGTGACATTCATTCAGTCATGTCTGACTCTTTATGACCCCATGGACTCTATAGCCCATGGAATTCTCCAGGCCAGAATACTAGAGTGGGTAGCCTTTCTCTTCTCCAGGGGATCTTTGAACTCCAGGATCTAGGTCTTCTGCATTGCAGGCAGATTCTTTACCAGCTGAGCCGCAAGGGAAGTCCATATGCCCATAGAAAATGATTTTATGCATTTGTTTAGCAAACATGCCCTGAATGAATAATAGGCACCAGGAATTGAATCAGATGCTGCAGTTCAATTCAATTCACTCGCTCAGCCATGTCCAACTCTTTGCGACCCCATGAATTGCAGCATGCCAGGCCTCCCTGTCCATCACCAACTCCCAGAGTTCACTCAGACTCATGTCCATGAGTTCACTCAGACTCAGTGATGCCATGTAGCCATCTCATCCTCTGTCATCTCCTTCTCCTCCTGCCCCCAATCCCTCCCAGCATCAGAGTCTTTTCCAATGCTGCAGACAACAGCAAACCAGACACACAATACCTGACCTCAAAGAGATTACAGTCTGCTGGGACACAAATACAGTCAAGGGTAGGATAACAATGAGGCAAAGAGCCTCCCTGGATGAAAACAAATATCTCAGAAGCTGAAAGGATAAACAAGAATTAACAAAGCAGATCCACCACAGCCAGTAATAAAGATATTTGGAAAATTCAATGTCTCTGGGAACAAATGATAAGAGGAACTTGTCCAGTGAGAGTTTTGGCTAATAATGGTCCCATAATGTTGTCATTTTTAATTTCCACCCAAAATCTCATATCATAAAAGAATGAAACACCTAAGTTGGTGTGACACATTCCATTATTTGAATTATTATTTAAGATTATAAAATTGATGTGCTTTGTCTATAAATATTAACTTGTTCAATATTTTTTGAAGCCACACTTTTTTTGTCACTGGGGATGCAGTGTTGAGAAGAATAGAAATGGCATCCAACTCTAGTGGACATTTGTCTTGCAGTTTGAAGAATGTTCCAGTTTTTGAGCCTGGGTAGGGCACACACACTTTCTCCTCCAGGAGTGCCAAAAATGTTCAGTACTTTTCCAGCCTCCCTTGCAGCTAGCCTTAAGTATGTAAGTTAGGCTCTGCCAGTTGAAGCTAGTTACATAAAAGAAGAAGACAGAGGTCACCTTTTTTCTCTAAATGATGGCAGTAGCAATCGTTTAGGAATTGATCCCCATGGATAGGTTAAGTCTGCTTAGCTTAGCATCTAGTGTCCAGTGGCAGCTTGAGTGGTTTCCAGCAGAGTAATAGAGTTTAAGGAATATTTCAGGCCTTGAGCCTAACTTTCCAACTTATTCAGTGATACAATGAGCTACCCCAAATCTTTTTATGCTTATTCTGTCCCAGTAGGCTTCTGTTGCTTGCAACAAACAACCATTGACAGACAAGCTTCAGAGCCATCCAGCCATCAGAAGAAGCAACAATAAGAACAAGGAACATATCAAAACCTAAGAGACTTAGCAGCCTACAGCATGTTGATTTCTCAGAAGAATTTCACTGTAAAAACTAAAAACATACATTCATTTTGGCTTTGAGCTTTCTCTATTGAATACTTGTAATTTGTCTCATTATAACAAGATGCCATAGACCAAACTATAGACATTTATTTCTCACAGTTCTAGAGTCTGGAAAGTCCAAGATCAAAGTGCTGGCATATTTGATTCCTGGAGAGAAACTGCTTCCTGGTTTGTAGGCAACTGTTTCTTCAAGTGTAGCAATATATTACATTCATATATATTTTAGCCCAAATGATAAACCTGACATGTTGTCATCAAATTGTCTAGTTAGTTGCAGTGACTTTTTTCAAATCAGGGGTGCACCATGATGAAGAACCAAATAACTCCAGAGATCTGCATTTGCCTTCCAACTTTTCCCCCTGAACCTTCTGCTGTTACTCAAATAAACCCTCTCCCTTTATCAGCTGAAAAGTGAAAGTATTAGTTGCTCAGTCATGGTCCAAGTCTTTGTGACCCTATAGACTGTAATCCTGCTGGGCTCTTGTGTCCATGGAATTCTCTAGGCAAAAACACTGGAATGGGTTGCTGTTCTCTTTTCCAGGGGATTTTCCTGCTCCAGGGATCGAACCCAGGGCTCCTGCATTGGCAGGTAGATTCTTTACCGTCTGAGTCACTAGAGAAGCCCAAGGGACTCGCCTATGGCTCACCATGATTGTAGGGCTTCCCAGGTGGTGCAGTGGTAAAGAATCTGCCTGCCAGTACAGGAGCCACAAGAGACTCAGATTCGATCCTTGGGTTGGAAAGATCCCCTACAGTCATAGTGAAGGACAGAAGAGCCTGACATGCTACAGTCCACATGGTTGCAAAGAGTCGGTAACTGACTTGGTAACTGAACAATGACAACAAACATATCAGCTACATAAGCAGCAGCCTTGGTCCCTCCCTTCAGCCACCATTCCTGACAGGCAGGAGACTCTTCTAACAGTGAATTTGGCTCCAGGATTCTGCAGAAATGGGCTGCAGTCTCAGATGCTTCGATCCCACTTTCTTTTTTTTTTTTTTCTTTCCTCTCTCCTCCAATGGTGGTCGGACTTCCACCATGATTTGACCTCTCCAGTTGCCTCCTCCTCTGATCCCACAGGCATCTTTTTTTTTTTTTTTTTAATACATTCTTTGTACCTTTAATCCTTCCTTTGTTTCTCCTCCTCATAAAACCCCAGGAAGACATCCTGTAACCTAGTGCTGCTGTTCATTTTCTGGCCATCATTACCCATGCGTTTCATCTGATCAGACCAGAAAACACACTGGGACCGGGTTGTTTTTCACTTCAGGTTGAATAGAGGGCAGGAATCTTATCTCCCTTATCTCCCTTCCCTTGCTGCCCTATCTTCCCAATTGGTCCATGAAAATTCTATCTGCAAGCTCAGAGCTTCCTCCCCATCACCCCTCTCTTATAAATCAAGACAAAATAAAAGCCTGAGATATTTGAACTCAATCAATGCCCTCATCTTGACAACGAGTGTCAGGTGTCACTCTCTTTGATAGGCTGCCTTGGTTCTGAATGCTGTGACCCTAGAATTGTGCCCTGCACCTCAGACCCCTCCTCAATATCATTCTGCTGGCAAGACACTATGTAGAAATAGACTATCTCCCCTACCCCAGCCTAAACACACTTGGTCCCCTAGACTCTTCATATGTTCCACTGTAGAGGCCTAAGCTTCTTGCTGAATCTTCACCCCAAATCCCTTCTTCAGTAATGTTTAGTCCCAGTTTGCCTCAAGAAGCCTGACCCTCATCATTTAACTTTCTAGACTGTCCCCAAATCTACGATTGACATCCAGTTAGATGAGAAACATTCTACTTGTAACTTACATTGTAATTTTGAATAATGCCTCTCTAATACTCTCAAGTATTTAGCTCTATCCAATAGTGAATTCACTATTATATGAAAAAAAAGATCTTGGAGAGAGAATATTGGCTTCTTTACTCTGTTCTCCTGTCTTATCTATTGGGGTTGGTCCTGGAGTTATAGCTAAAGCAGGCAATGTGAGTGTGCATGCATGCACGTGTGCTCAGTTGTGTCCCACACTTTGCGACCCCACGGACTATAGCCCACCAGGCTCCTCTGTCAATGAGATTTTCCAGGCAAGAATACTGTAGTTGGTTGATAAGGAGATTTTCCATTTGATCTTGAATTAATCTTTGTCTTAAGGAAACAGGAGTCATAGCTATAACCTTGGATATTGGTTTTAGTTTACAAGGCTGACATAGCTCTATCTGATGGACTAATCTATACCCCAAACCTGCCCAGTTCTAGGGAGTAATACAAATGTTAGGTCGTTGTTCTTCCTTTTACCTGGGTCAGGAAGAGCCTCTGGAGAAGGAAATGGTGACCCACTCCAGTATTCTTGCCGTAGACAGAGGATCCTGGCAGGCTATAGTCCATGGGGTTCCAAAGAGTAGAACATGATGGAGCTCGCATGCCTACATACACATATGGTATACCACCTGCTTTGGAATTACCACATGGACAAATCCCAATATTTAAGACAGGAGAATGGAGTAAAGAAGACAATTTTCTCTCTCTAAGGTCTTTCTTCCTATAATAAATGGTGAACTCAATATCAGACAGAACCAAATACTAGAAACAGAAACTTTTATAGTTCATGGGAGAAAATGAAATAATATAAAAGGATACTACCTACAGTGTTTTTAACGCAAAAAAAAACACCTAAGACTAAACAATTTATAACAACAAGTCCAGAATGAGTAGTTTCAGATTTCTAGTTCAACAAATGAATTTCTACTTATCTCTTTAATACTTGGTTAGGTGTGTGTTCAAATGATGTGAAGCCCTGGAAGTATAAAACACATCGCTACCTCTAAGGCAGGTACAATGTGCTTATGGAGACAAGAGTAACACTTAGGAAAACTGTAGAACAATACAAGAAAGTTCAATAATGACACATATTTGGTATAAAATAGAACTTCAGAGAATAGGTAGCTTTTTGAAGACAGAAAT
Organism: Neotragus moschatus; assembly: GCA_006410615.1. Classification (NCBI taxonomy): domain Eukaryota; kingdom Metazoa; phylum Chordata; class Mammalia; order Artiodactyla; family Bovidae; genus Neotragus; species Neotragus moschatus. Next base: position 2,525,751 of record SJYA01000280.1, read on the forward strand.
GTTCTGAGAAGTCCCAAGAAATTTGAGGCTGAGTGTTGATGAGGCCAAGTTTGATGTTGCGAGAGAGACAGTCTTTACAGAGTGTGACTTCTAATCACTGAGAACTACACAACTAAGAGGATACCTTGACATTTCGAGCTCAGAGCATCTGGGTGGTGGTACCCAAGGGCTTGGAGTGCTTAAGATTGGCAGTGCCCAAACAAACATTCACGTGCTGCCCTTAGAGATAGTGAGAGATTTTCATAAGCATTAGTCTGAGGTCTAGAGTTGCCTGTCTCGAGAAAGTGCTTCCAGATGCTGAGAATCTGGCATAATGACTTCTCAGTAATCATCTCTTTTGAAATTGCGCTTCGTTCAAATATCTGTAATGAAGATAATCATTCAACAATCTGCCATGACCAATTGAATCCCAAGAGGATAGACAATATTCACCTATAGTCTGAAATAAGACTTGAGGTTCTTCCATCAAGTAGTGATATGCAAAGAATATAAGTTTATATGTTTAAAAAGTCAATTCATATGCGAGTTCAAGTTGGGCATTGTTGACACTTTACTATAGTTCTAAAATAAATGGAAACCAGTGTCCTAATAAATTGGTACTCTACCAAGAGTCACCTTGCTGGTTAATATGCTACTTCAGTATAGAAGAGAGTGGAGGGAAGAAAATGCCCTATAATTGACTATTTACCTAGTCAGTGCTTTTCTTTCAACACAACTTAACAAAATAGGAATGGTGCTCCCATTTTACAGATGAGGAGATAAGTGTTCAGAAAGATAAAAGAATTTTCCCGAGTTCTATAGCCTGAATATAGCAGAGCCAGTTCACATCTCTGACCGGATGATGCCTCTGTGTTGAACTTTGGATTTTCAGCTGCCTGACAAGGCACCATTTCATAACACACATCTATGCATGTTCAAAGCTTCTCCTCAGAGATCATAAGCGTTTTCAGACAGCTGCCCTGAATGAACGGCTTCCCAGAAAGTGAACATTTTTTTCATAAATGCATTAAATAGGAACACTGAGGCATTATCCTCATTTATATTTATAGGCAAAAATCACATAAGCCCAAATAGATCATGGGTCATTTTCCATAAGATGTAGGGAAAAATACATTGCAGTATGACCACTTGGTTTCCCATTTTAGATATATTCCTGCAAAGCTGAGCATAAAGTGAAAAAGTGCAGATTTTATATCAAGGCATCTTTCATCTATGAGTTCAAAAATCCCTGACTAAAAGCAAAAAGTCATTTTTGCTCCTAAGAGAAATCCATTAACTTATAGGCTAGTTTACAAATCAATCAAATTCTAAATATCAATATCAAACTTTTGCACTGACAGTCATATCAGATTATAGAAACCTCAACTTTAGACCACAATAATCAGTAAATCATCAGACAGCCTCTTCCAGTGAAATATGTGTGGATCTTTGTTCCTGAAGATTCTACTCACTTTCAAGGACTTTTTTCCTGGTAGTTTTATCCCCCTCCAGGATTTGGAACTCAGTTATCCATCACCTGGAATACTGCAACCACCTTCTGGTTGATCTCTTCAGCAGAAGTATACCATAGGTATTTCTAACTTTCTTCCTACCCTAGCTCATTCTCCTTACTGAGAAGAGTCACTCCCTACTCAAAATCCCTCTTGGGTTATGATCAGTTTTGAGAAGTCCAAGTTTCTTCTCTTGACCTTGAAGCACCTTCCTGATATGGTCCCAGTTTGGCTGCTCTCAGCTTCTCCATTTTCCAGACAGTCACCTCTCTGTGAGCATGCTCAGTTGCTCAGTCATGTCCGATGCTTTGTGACCCCATGCACTGTAGCCCATCCAGCTTTATCCATGGGATTTCCCAGGCAAGAATACTGGAATGGGTTGCCATTTCCTACTCCAGGGAATCTTTCTGACCCAGGGATCAAACTCATGTCTGTTGCATCTCTTGCATTGGCAGGCGAATTCTTCACCACTGCGTTGCCTGGATAGCCCTGGCACCTCCATCCTCGCCTTCTTGTTTGGGTCATGTGTTGGCACTCCAGGAGGCCTTTCCTTGTTTGTCTGCCTGTCCAAATCCCAATTCTGATTTAAATCCAGCACTGGGCTTTCTCCTCCAGTGGAGCATGTGCGTGTGTGCATGCTCGGTCACGTTAGTGGTGCCTGGCTCTTTGTGACCTTGTGGATTGTAGCCCACCAGGCTCTTCTGTCCTTGAGATTCTCTAGGCAAGAATACTGGAGTTCGTTGCCATGCCCTCCTCCAGCGGATCATCTCGACTCAGGGATCGAACCTGGAACTCCTGTATTGCAGGCGGACTCTTCACCGCTGAGCCACCAGGGAAGTGCCCTCAGTGGAGCACATGGGTTGCATCAGGTAATTGTAATTTAGACTCAGTGGTAAAGAATCCTCCTACAACGCAGGAGACACAGGAGACTTGGGTTAGATACCTGGATTGAGATGATACCCTGGAGGAAGAAAATGGCAATCCACTTCAGTTCTTTTGTCTGAAAAATCCTGCGGACAGAAGACCTGGCAAGCTACAGTCCAAAGGGTGGCAAAGAGTCAGATATGACTGAGTGACTAGGCACACATCAGGCTCAGTGGCAAAAGATTTGTGGAGACCCGGGTTTGATCCCTGATCCAGGAAGATCCCTTGGAGAAGGAAATGGCAAACCCACTCCAGTATTCTTGTCTGGGAAATCCCATGGACAGAGGAGCCTGGCGGCTATAGTCCATTAGGTTGCAAAGAGTCGGACAAAACTTAGCTACATATCTTTTCACATCATTAGTTCTCTAGTTTCTTGAAGTCAAGGCTTTATGTAATTTAGTCCTTTGTTTTCTCAGCTCTTAGCATTGGTCTGAGTTGTGGTAGGTACAAATAAAGTGCTGATGGGGGGATAAATGAATGGTCGAAGATGAGAAACTTGTATTAATTCAGATTCCGTTATGAAACAGCCAACTGATTTAGAGAGATTGAGTTTGTTTTCTGGTATGCCACACTCTATCTAGCACATTATGTTAGGGAATTTTTTTTAAAGTCTTCTTTTTCTGTTTTTTATTTCTCACTCACCATGATTTATGGTCTTACTTTTGAAGGCACAGAATACATCTTTATTGAATAAATAGTGAAAGAATAACTTCCAATTTTATAATCCAAAAATTTCAAAGTTGAAGGTGATATGTTTATGAAGATAGAACTAGTAACATTTACAGAGAATTTGCTACATGCCTGACACTGTTTTAGGAATTTCATATGGATTATCTCATTTAAATCTTATGACAGTATTTTATACTAGATATTAGTCTTACTCTCATTTTATAGATTGAAACAATGAAACAGAAAAATAACAGAGGCAGGAACTGAACACAGGCCATGGCATGTAAAATACCCTTTCAAAACTATTACTGCTGCCTTGTTCTTTGATTGAGCAACACATTAAATGTAAAATTTCTGTTTTATTTCCTGTTTTTAGGGTTTGTTTCTGTAAATCCCTGTAGTTTTTGGACACACAAGTCAATTGTAAAGCTTCTACAATATGTAGTTTTCTACAACTAAAATCTCTTGACAAGTTTCTATCCTCAATCCCGTAAGTCTACTTCAGCTGTTTCTACACCAAATCTTTTATTTTGTTCCTCTTTTTATTTTTTCCCCCAGTTTCTCTTGCTTTTATTCTCCCATCACCAGTTCTAAACAGGAACCGAATTACATGACAAAAAACAAATCTTTTTTCCCTCTACTGAGCAAATAAATTGAGACCTAGCTTACTTTGTGTGTGTGTTTGGAGGAAATCTTTATTTTCTAGAAAAATGTCAGGAGCTCATTTTAAAGTAATTTATTTATAACAACAAATGACTGCTTTGCTGCAGCTAGCTGAGTGAAACATCTCATTGGAGAAAGGAGAGATTGGCACATCCAGGAACTTTAAGACAGCATTTGCTGAGTGAAACATGATAGCTCTTTTAATCTATAATTCAATTACTCTCCTGTCTCAGCAAAACACTTGAGAAGGATCCGGGACCCTTCCTTGAAGAGTACTTTATGAGTGTGGTTTAAAAAGCAGTAAAACACACTGACAAACCATTGAGTAAGGCCTTTCAATAATTTGTTTCAAAAATTTACATAAGTAGATATGAGGAAATCTGGGACAAACAATAAGATGGCTCACTATTATGCAAATACATTTTCATAGGACTGTTCCTTTCGGATTTGCTTAGCAAAGGAAAAAATTTAACATATTGACTTAAAAAGAATAATTTATAAGACTCCATTTCACAGGTTACAAGCATGAGATCGTTGGGAGAAAGCACATGCAATTTGAGCTTAGAATGGCAATTTTAGGGTTGATATGATGTAACTTTCTGCTTCCCTCGTGGCTCTGTGTAAAGAATTTGCCTCCTAATCCAAGAGATGCAAGAGACATGGGTTCAACCCCTGGGTCAAGAAGATCCCCTGGAGTAGGAAGTGGCAACCAACTCCAATATTCTTGCCTGAAAAATTCCATGGACGGAGGAGCCTGATGGGATACCATCCATGGGGCCACAAAGAGGGACACGACTGAGCATGCGTGCAACCCAACCCAGTATAACTCTAAGCATCACAGGTGGTTGTTGCATGGCAAAGAACAAACTTGCCTATATCCAATTGCACAAGCCTTTCAATGTGCCCTTAATTTTATAAGCATAATTCCAATAGTAGTATATGCCAAACTACTTAAGTGAATGTTCTGAAATATTATGAATCATAAAAGTGTGGGTGATTAAGCCATAGAAATGAAAATGAAAGCTTTTAGCAAGAACTCAAACGACTTCCAAGGACCATAAATAAATGGGGTGAAAAAATTTAAAAATCTTAGTCACAAAATGTTATGGCTATAAAAAGTTCTTTTCTAAAAAATTATTTTAGCTCTCTAGTTTCTAAAACATGACTTGGATTAACCCAAACTGATTTTGAGTCAGCCCTCTAACTTTGGATACCTTCTACAAGATCAGATGGTGTTTGGGAGCATTTTTAAATCACCAGTTATCTTTGAGGAAAGGAAGATGAGTTTGCATAGAGACGTAATTAGGTTTATAAACTGGTTTTCACTCAAACATATTAATTTATATGCTATAATAGTTTATCAAGTTTATCATGCTTAAGAAGCAATATTATAATATTAAGTACACCACAAACATAGAGTGTTTTCTATGTGCTTTCTCATTTTTACATAAAAATACCTGCCATGTTAACTTGCTGGCAAAGCTATTTTAGCAAAGCACATAAAAGAGCATAATGCTCCATCAACTAGAGCTTTCATTTTTTTTTTTTAACAAATTGTACTGACTGCTTAATGGAACAAGTCATAAAACTTTTGAATAGATGAGATTATTAACCCCAACAGAACAGCAGCATTCTGAATCTGAAAAATATCCCACCATGATTTTGTGTGCTTATTTTTTTTTATTTTATTTATTTATTTTAACATGGAAAATATTTTGTATTAGGGTATAGCTGATTAATAATGTTGTGGTAGTTTCAGATGAACAGTGAATATATAGTCATACAAAGCCCTGCTCCCATCCAGGCTGGCACATAACATTGAGCAGAATTCCATGTCCTATTCAGTAGGTCTTTGTTGGTTATGCATTATACATAAAGCAATGTATATGTGACCTGTACCCACCACGCTTTATCACAAAGTTAAAAGCATCTGTCTGCCAGGTAGGAGATCTGTGTTCCTGTGTTCGATCCTTGGCCTGGAAGATCCCCTGGAGAAGGGAATGGCTACCCACTCCAGGGTTGTCGCCTAGAGAATTCCATGGACAGTGAAGCCCGGAGGGCTGTAGTCCATGGGGTAGCAAAGAGTCAGACACGACTGAGTAACTAATACTTTCACTATTCATTCTATTCTAACAGTGTCACTATTGAGAAATAGGTTATTAATTCTTCTCAGGAATAAGATTATAACTATCAAGAAAACATGCAATGTGAACAGTTACACTACTATCTTAAATCTCTCTAAAACTTGATTTTTTAATACTCAACATGAAGTTTTTATTGGTAAGATATACAATCGGCTCATAAAGTTAGTATCAACTGTAGTTTATGAAAGTGGCTCATTATTAGGAAGGTAATAAGAAAGTAGTTTTTATTGAATAAAGTATGGATTTGAGAACAAATAAGCAGAGGATTGATTCTTTCTAAAAGGAAGACAAACAGTAAAGACCATATGGTGGCAAGAAGTCTTTTAAGGTTGGATGAATTTTTTACAAACGGAATTATACTGGGATAAAGATGTTCTGGGCTACCCAGGTGGCACAGCAGTAAAGAAACTGCCTACCAATGCAGGAGATGTGAGTTCTAGCCCTGGGTTTGAAAGATCCCCTGGTAACAGCCTACCTCCAAAAGCAGGCCTCAAGAGGACACTGGCCTGCGTCCACCTGCCTTGTACTAAACCTATATGGCAACTCTTAGAGCACGACTCATAACCCGACCCCCTGATACTTCTTGGAGCTCAGTATAAGGCATTTCTTTTTTTTTTAATTTATTCATTTTTACTTTTGGTTGTGCTGGGTCTTCACTGCTTACAGACTTTTCTCTGGTAGGAGCTACTCTCTAGCTGTGGCTCACGGGCTTTTCACTGCAGTGTCTTCTCTTTTTTAGCACGGGCTCTAGAGCATGTAGCTTCAGTAGTTGTGGCTTGTGGGCTCAGCAGTTGCAGATCCCAGTTTCTAGAGTGCAGGTTAAAGAGTTGTGGCACATGGGCTTCGTTGCTTTGTGTCATATGCAATCTTCCAAGGTCAGGGCTCAAACCCATGTCCTCTGAATTGGTGGGTGGGTGCTTTACCACTGAGCCATCAGGGAAGCCCCAATACATTTAACTTATGTTTGTAATTATTGTCCCTTGGTCATTGTGGAAGGGAAATAAGCATTGCATTAATTATATGCCTGTGATATGAATCTGATAAGATAGCCAAAGTGGTGAACTTCAGTTCAGTTCAGTCGCCCAGTCGTGTCCAACTCTTTGTGATGCCATGGACTGCAGCACGCCAGGATTCCCTATCCTTTGCCATCTCCTTTGCCATGACTCAAACTCATGTCCATTGAGTCGGTGATGCCATCCAACCATCTCATCCTCTGTTGTCCCCTTCTCTTCCTGCCTTCAATTTTTCCCAGCATCAGGGTCTTTTCAAATAAGTCAGTTCTTCGCATCAGGTGGCCAAAGTATTAAAGGATCAGTTTCAGCATCAGTCTTCCAAAGATTATTCAGGACTGATTTCCTTTAGAATTGACTGGTTTGATCTCCTTGCAGTCCAAGGATCATAGTTGATCTCAAAAGTATTTCATGGATGAGTAACATATATATATATACATATACATATATATGTATATATATATAAGTGAAGTGAAGTGAAAGTTGCTCAGTCATGTCCAGATGAATAATGCCATTTGCAGCAGGATAAGCAGACCTAGAGATTATCATACTAAGTGAAGTAAGGCAGACAGAGAAACAAATATCACATGATACTGCTTATACGTGAAATTTTTAAAAGTGATACAAATGAAGTTATTTACAGAACAGAAATTAACTCTCAGACATTGAAAGCAAACTTATGGTTACCAAGGGGACAGTGGAGTGGAGTTGGGGGTTGGGGGAGAGATGAATTAGGAGTTTGGTACTAACATATTCACATTACCATATATAAAATACATAACCAACAAGGCCTATTGTATTAACACAGATCACTACTTTTGTAGTAGCCTATAAGGGAAAAGAATATGAAAAATATATATCTGGACCACTTTGCTGTATACCTGAAATTAACACAACTTTGTAAATCAACTTCAATTTTTAAAAGTATACTTTGAAACAAAAAACGTATTTCAATCCCTAGTTTATTTACTTTTGTATTCAAGCAAGAAAAACCTATTGAGAATGCACACACAGATACACAATTTCTTATGAATAAAAAGAATAATGAGGATAAAAACTTGCTTTATTAAGACTAATGAAGAGCACAACCTACTTCTCATTAAAGAACCTGGAGTTTGCATCAAAAAGAGGCTTGAGATAGTCACAGCATGGGGCTCCTCAGGTTTGCAGAACCATATTGTTCTTTTCAGATGATATCTTGAGACTCTTCTACTCTTTTTAGTGGGATGTTTGGCAGAAACCCAGTCCAACCTTGTCCCAGTCTTAAATGAGATATTGTCATTTTTACCAGTAATGCTGTCTTTGATGGAGACCCTACAAATATCACAATGTCCTGGAATGAAGATTGGCCAATGTGAATATGGGAAGAATGGACATTTGGCACCACTGATTCTTATTTTGTTCACTTCGCAAGGTAAACCAACTCTTTTTCTCCATTTTTAAGAGCTTTCTTTCAAGGATTCACTTTCATCTGTCCATGTGCATGAGTTGGAAAGGACTGGGATAAACCTTTCCTATACAATCTTTGTTACTTCACACATATAAAAGCAACCTCAGAGCAGATCTAGATCTGGCCTAGAAGGCTGAGGGCCGTATGATCCCTTGCCACAATGGGCAATGGCTTTCATCCTTTTACATTCTTAGGAAGCCATTCTATCTGGGTGGGTACTTGCACATGGAGGGCTGTCATGCTGAAGTCACTATTCAAGGGTGGTTGATGTCCCAAGCTATGTCATGGGCTCACCACGCCTAAATACTACAAAGAAGCAATTTATTCATAATTCAGTCTAAGAAATTGTGAATGTCAAATCCCATTCCATGGCCACCTCAAATCCACCATATAGCCAAGTTATTCATCATACAAATCAGTATATTAAGGCTTTTAGACATTTGGGAAAAAATGGTAATAATCTTCCAGTACCCATTTTCTTCTCCCTTATTGTAATTGTAGAGTCCACTGTCACTGACCTTTCCTGAGCGCCTTTCACCCTCAACTGCCTCATCTCGAAACTACAATTCCCAGCATCCCTTGAATCTGGTTGTAGTCATGTGACTAATGAGGTGTGAGGGGAGAGGTTGTGTGCACCTTCTGAATCACTTCTTTAGAAAGCAAGCTGCTTCCATGTCCCGTATATTGTAAATAGTGCTGCAATGAACAGTGGGATGCACGTCTCTTTTTGAATTATGGTTTTCTCCAGGTATATGCCCAGGAGTTGAATTGCTGGGTCATATGGTGGTTCTAGCCTTAGTTTTTTTTTTTTTTTTTTTTAAGGAACCCCCATATTGTACCCACCAACAGTGCAAGAGGCTTTCCTTTTCTCCACATCCTTGCAGGAGAGGGATAGAGACACAGACACAGACACAGAGAACAGATATGTGGACACAGTGAGGTGGGGGGGATGAATTGGGAGATTGGGATTGATGTATGCAAATTAGCAAGTGTAAAATACATAACTAGTGGGAACTACCATAGGGAGCTCAGCTCTGTGCTCTGTGATGACCTCAATGGATGGGGTGAGGTGGGGCGAGTTCCAAGAGAGAGGAGATATATGTATACATATGGCTGATTCTCTTTGTAGTACAACAGAAACTATGATATTTACACAATATTGTAAACAACTTACCCCAATAGGAAATTAATTTTTTAAAAAAGAAGGAAAAAAGAAAAGAAAAGAAGCTGCTTCCCTTCTAGAGAGGAGGAAATATTGAGCAGCTTATCTAGACTCAGAGATGAAACCCAGAGCCTCCTACCATCCCAGGATCTTCTGCCCAATATAAACAAAATATGAGAGAAAAATCACGCATATCTTGTTTAAGCCACTGTAGTTTTGCAGGTTAGCTTATGCCTTAAATAAAATATCAAGCTGTAAAGAAAATTGTTTAACTATTAATAATTCGGTACAACCAAAATTTATGATAATAAAACTAGACGGTCTACTGAAAAACTGGTGCTCCAACAACATAGTAATTTCAAGAATTGGGGGGAAAGTAATTTATACCTTAGGATTTGTATATTTTCAAATATATGCTAAGGTTATCATCCAATTGTATTAAATTGTATTCTATCTCAAAATCCAATTATATTCTATCCAGATTTATCAACAGGCATTTTGCGGTTTTTAGGTTGGCTTTCTTTTGCCTATTTTAATTTGATACATGTAGTATAAATAATATATATTGTTATAAAGTTCAAAAAGATCATGAACAAAATTTTTTTAATCAAATTCTCTTTACCTTTTAAAAAAAAACATGAACACTCATAAGCATTTCATCCAAGCTAGGAACTGGCCACCCACTCCAGTGTTCTTGCCTGGAGAATCCCAGGGGTGGAGGAGCCTGGTGGGCTGCCATTTATGGGGTCACACAGTCAGATACGACTGAAGTAACTTAGCAGCAGCAGTAGCAATAACTAGAATCTTACTAATAACTTGCATCTTCTTATGTGTTTCTGATCAGCTAATACCTCTATCAGTGAAACCAAGAAGGACCTAGTGGTTCTTGAGCCGAAAAGCCTTTTGTCCCCCGTCTTCTTATGGGCAAGACTCCATCCAACCTCCATGACCTTTCCTGAGATCTAAAGAGAGGATTCTAACAGTTACTAATCAAGGGAGGAGCAGCCAAGAAACCACCTGAGACAAGATTAAAAGGACCAGAGAATCTCATCATATTTAGGAGACAGACCTCCTGAGGCTAGATTAAAGAAATGCAGGCCCAGTACACAATCTAATCTTGTCAGCACCCCTACCCTTGAGCCCTTGCTATAAAATTCCTCATCAAATCCTCCTGGGTTGGGAACACATAGTTTTTGAAGGCAGGATTCTGTTATGTCTCCCTTTCCCTGGCAAAGCAATAAAGCTTTTCTTTATCTACCTCACCCCCAATTCTGTCCCCAAGATTTGATTCTGCACCAGTGCAGAGAGGCCAAGGTTTTGGCATCATCACCAGCCCAGAGTTGCAAAAATATGTTAATGCTACTTGTAGATCACACATAGAGGTTAACCCATGATTCAGACTTTGGGGTTGATACTCAACCTTTAAACATTCTAAGCCTGTTTCTGTAAAACACTGCATTAATTCCTCCCTCAAGATCTGCAGAAGAGTGCACAGTGCAACAGTGAAGGTGAATGGCCACTGCTTAGAGCTTCATGTAGGGGCTATAAATTGGAAAAGAGAATCTGAAGGAGAGAGGGAGATGGATGGTGAAAAACAGGTCAAGTCTTCCCAGCGCAGCCAAAGGAGAGGGCAAGTCCAAGAACCAGGTCTTTGGCCAGCATTCCAATATATGAGTAAGAAGCTGAGATATGGATGATCAGCCTGGTGAAGACAGATGATACAACCCTGTAGTTTTTGAATCTCAGGTCATGTGATGTCTCTCAATACCCTGATGTGTGTAAAATGTATGTTTAGAATAGTACCAGGCACACAGTGTTATTTAAGTGTTGCTGAAACTGAAAGACATTTACACCTTGGAAGGAAAGTTATGACCAACCTAGATAGTATATTGAAAAGCAGAGACATTACTTTGCCAGCAAAGGTCTGTCTAGTCAAGGCTGTGGTTTTTCCAGTGGTCATATATGGATGTGAGAGTTGGACTGTGAAGAAAGTTGAACGCCAGAGAATTGATGCTTTTGAACTGTGGTGGTGGAGAGGACTCTTGAGAGTCCCTTGGACTGCAAGGAGATCCAGCCCGTCCATTCTGAAGGAGATCAGCCCTGGGTGTTCTTTGGAGGGAATGATGCTGAAGCTGAAACTCCAGTACTTTGGCCACCTCATGTGACAAGTTGATTCACTGGAAAAGACTCTGATGCTGGGAGGGATTGGGGGCAGGAGGAGAAGGGGACGACAGAGGATGAGATGGCTTGATGGCATCACTGACTCGATGGACATGAGTTTGAATGAACTCCAGGAGTTGGTGATGGACAGGGAGGCCTGGCGTGCTGTGATTCATGGGGTCACAAAGAGTCAGACATGACTGAGCGACTGAACTGAACTGACTGAACTGAAAACTGCTATACTTGAGGAGGATGTAGAAAAACTACTCCACCATACAAATTATTTCTTTAGAGAAGGGCCATGAATATGTAAAGCGATCAGTTTATTCATTCATACCGTGTCATTGGGATTTAAGCTACTAGAACATTTTTTATCATCTGAGCCACCAGGGAAGCCTGAAGAATGTTTCTGCATTATAGTAATTTACATTCTAATGACCCAATGTAAGGGTTTCCCTGATGGTGCTAGAGGTAAAAAAAAAAAAAAAAAAAAAAAAAAAACCTACCTGCCAATGCAGGAGACATAAGAGACATGGGTTCAGTCTCTGGATCTGGAAGATCCCCTGGAGGAGGGCATGGCAACCCACTCCAGTATTCTTGCCTGGAGAATCCCTTGGACAGGGGAGCCTGGTAAGCTACAGTCCATGGGGTCACAAAGAGTTGGACATGACTGAAACGATTTAGCATGCATGCATGACTCAGTTTAAATGAATAAATCAGTGTTAACTTGTTCATCTGGTTTGTTAATGTTTCCGCATAGCTTATCACCATGTTTGACACATGGATATGCTCAACAGTATTTATTGAATAAATGTCTAATTTTCTTGGGCTCCAAAATCACTGCAGATGGTGACCACAGCCATGAAATTAAAAGACGCTTGCTCCTTGGAAGAAAAACTATGACCAACCTAGACAGCATATTAAAAACAGAGACATTACTTTCCCAAAAAGGTCCTTCTAGTTAAGCCTATGGGTTTTTTTCCAGTTGTCATGTATGGATATGAGAGTTGGACTATAAAGAAGGCTGAACACTGGAGATTGATGCTTTTGAACTGTGGTGTTGGAAAAGACTCTTGAGAGTCCCTTGGACTGCAAGGAGATAAAATAAAGTCAATGTTACAGGAAATCAGTCCTGGATATTCATTGGAAGGACTGATGCTGAANGTCATGTATGGATATGAGAGTTGGACTATAAAGAAGGCTGAACACTGGAGATTGATGCTTTTGAACTGTGGTGTTGGAAAAGACTCTTGAGAGTCCCTTGGACTGCAAGGAGATAAAATAAAGTCAATGTTACAGGAAATCAGTCCTGGATATTCATTGGAAGGACTGATGCTGAAGCTGAAGCTCCAGTACTTTGGCCGTCTAATACGAAGAGCTGACTCTTTAGAAAAGACCCTGATGCTGGGAAAGATTGAAGGCAGGAGGAGCAGGGGATGACGGAAGGGGATGAGATGGTTGGACGGTATCACTGACTCAATGGACATGAGTTTGAGCAAGCTCTGGGAGATGGAGAAGGACAGGGAAGGCTGGTGTTGCAGTCCATGGGGTCACAGAGAGTCAGACATGAACAATGACAACAACAAATATCCTAGAATATTAAAAGCTTCCAGGTTGCTGTCTGGCACTGAAATAACACATATTCCACTAGGCATGAAGACAGCAGTTTTCTAAATAAATTCTTATAATTCAGAAACTGTTGAATTGACTAATGTTCCAAAATCCAACTGCTGAGTGGAATTATCTGAAGAAAATTTATAAACACAAATACCTGGGCCTGACACAGAAGAATCTCAGTTACTAGATTTATACTTTTTTTGTTTGTTTGTTTATTTGTTTGCTTGTTTCACTTAGTTGAGGTCAAATTTTATTGGCAATTTAATAAACCATTGTATAGATTAAATCATAAGAGATGATAAAAATATCAATTTTACAAGCATACTTTTTCGTGAATACATGATACTCTATTGAGTGAATATGCCATAATTTACATTCATTTTTATTTTCATTGAACACTTAGGTTGATTGCATTCTTTCTATATATTTGGCATAAATATATTATTATATTTAAAAGTTAATTTGTATATTTAAAAGTGTATTTATCCACAAGTCTGTTCTCTATGTCTGTGTCTCCATTGCTGCCCTGCAAATATGTCCATCAGTACTATCTTTCTAGAGTCCTTATGTATGCATTAATATACAATACTTGTCTTTCTCTTTGTGGCTTACTTTACTCTGTATAATAGACTCTAGGTTCATTCACCTCATTAGGACTGACTTGAATGCATTCTTTTTTAAAGCTGAGTGTGGTGGGAGACAGGAGAGGGATTCAGGAGGAAGGGAATATTTGTATACCTGTGGCTGATTCATGTTGATGTATTGCAGAGGCCAACACAATATTGTAAAGCAATTATCTTTCAATTTAAAAAAAAAAAAAGAGGGAAAAGAAACCATAGGAGGGGGGGAAGGTAAGTTTTTTGATAAGAGGTAAAAAGACCTTTTTAAAAAACATTTTGTTGCCCTTTTTTTAAAGCCCTGGTTGGCTCTTCCTGAGTTTTCTTCCAGGTTTGTTTATCAGTATCTATCTCTTCATTTGGAAACTATCAAAGTGGCTGTCAAGATCTGGGCTAGATTTCTCCCCAGCACAGCGTGGTGGGAAAGATGTTTCAAGAGGAAAGAGACTAGAGTGATAAGTTATTTAGTTATTTAAGCCTTCACTTTACAGGATGCTTTGGGTGTGTGCTCAATCTTGTCTAACTCTTTGTGACCCATGGACTGTAGTCCACTATGATCCTTTGTCCATGGGATTTCCCAGGCAGTAATATTGGAGTGAGTTGCCATTTCCTTCTCTGGGGATCTTCCTGACCCCAGGGATCAAACTAGCAGCTCCTGCATTGCAGGCAGATTCCTTACAACCACACTCCTATAAATATATCGCTATTCTTGTTTTGCTTTACAATGTTTCACATTTTTCACTCTTTTCCAAAATATGGTGGTTGCCAAATATAGAGGGCTTCCCTGGTAGCTCAGCTAGTAAAGAATCCTCTCACAAAGCAGGAGCCCCAGTTTGATTCCTGGGTTGGGAGAATCCCCTGGAGAAAGTACAGGCTACCCACTCCAGTATTCTCGGCCTTCCCTAGTGGCTCAGACAGTAAAGCATACACCTACAATGGGAAAGACTTGAGTTCAATCCCTCGGTTGGGAAGATCCCTGGAGGAGGGCATGACAACCCATTCCAGTATTCTTGCCTGGAGAATCCCCCCGGACAGAAGAGCCTGATGGAAGATCAATGCTTAGGATCAAAAAGAGCTAGACATGCCTGAGTGATTAAACACACACCAAATTTAGAATTGAAACCTCCTAGCATAAGTACTGAGAAAATTAATTCCTTGTAAATTTCATGTAGTAGTCTTGAATAGAGTCTGGATTTCACATGTCTACCCAAAATAATACATTTTGCTACTAATGCAAAATTTTCAAAAATGCAAAATCAGGACTCATTTAAATATAAAATGAGGAAGCATGAAAGTGAGAGAATTAATGACTGAGGAAATCAGTAAGAAGTTAAACGGAGTACAAAGAGGATACATATATCTGCAGCCTGCAGTGGGAGACGGATTCTTTATGACTAGCACCACCCAAGAAGCTGATACATCTGTACATTATACTTATATATGTCTATATACTTATATGTACGTGTATCAGTTCAGTTCAGTTGCTCAGTTTTGTCCGACTCTTTGCAACCCCATGAATCACAGCACGCAGGCCTCTCTGTCTATCACCAATTCCCGAGGTTATTCAAACTCATGTCTATTGAGTCAGTGATGCCATCCAGCCATCTCACCTTCTGTTGTCCTCTTCTCCTCCTGCCCTGCAGGGGTCCAGCTCCGGCAGGTCCAGGGAATTCGAAACGTGGACAGAGTCGGCGTCTTAGAAGTATTTATTTATTAATAGAAGATTAGATTAGGAAGAAATAGTGTAGTAGGAAAATTAANCAATATTTCATAAGATAATAAAATCTAATGTTTGGGCTTATATCTTCTACAGAATAGAAATCAATTTTATAAGAATTTATTTTCATCACCATCAGTTTTTACAACCTAACTTCTACCTCTCCTGAGTTATGATATGGCTTAGTCAATATAAAAGCAATCAAAGATACACATTTCTGAAGAACTAGATAAACCAGCATTTCACTGAAAAAAAAAAAAAAAACCAGTAATCACTTCTGCATCAAGTCACTTATAATTTGTCTTTATAGCTGTTTGAACATTTGTATCAATAATATGGGCTTCCAACTCAGCTGGTAAAGAATTTGCCTGCAATGCAGAAGACCCCAGATCAATTCCTGGGCTGGGATGATCCCCTGGAGAAGGGCTTAAGCTATCTGCTCCAGTATTCACAAGATTCTTTGGTGGCTTAGATGGTAAAAAATCTGCCTGCAATGTGGGAGACCTGAGTTCCATCCCTGGGTTGAGAAGATGCCCTGGAGGAAGGTTTGCCAACCCATTTCAGCATTCTTGCCTGAAGAATCTCAAGGGACAGAGGAGCCTTGTGGGCTAGAGTCTATGATGTCGCAGAGTCAGACAGGACTGGGTGATAAAGCACAGCACAGGCACAGGCATCAATAATAAAGTCTATGTCATGCCTTTCTTCCTGAGTCCAAACTCATCACCGCAGAATATACCCTTTGTTCAGTGTAGGTCAATTTTTGCCATTTCTTGCAGAAGTTTCTTTCTGCTCTTCTAGTTCAGCTCAGTTCAGCCACCCAGTGGCTGAACTCTTTGCAACCCATGGGCTGAAGCACGCCAGGCCTCCCAGTACATCACCAATTCTCGTAGCTTGCTCAAACTCATGTCCATCGAGTCGATGATGCCATCCAACCATCTCATCTTCTATCATCCCCTTCTCCTCCCACCTTCAGTTTTTCCCAGCATCCAGATCTTTTCCAATGAGTCAATTCTTTGCACCAGGTGACCAAAGTATTGGAGTTTCAGCTTCAGCATCAGTCCTTCCAATGAATATTCAGGACTGATTTTCTCTAGGACTGACTTGTTTGATCTCCTTGCAATGCAAGGGACACTCAAGAGTCTTTTTCATCACCACAGCTCAAAAGCGTCAATTCTTTGGCACTTAGCCTTCTTTATGGTCCAGCTCTCAATCCGTACATGACTACTGGAAAAACCACAGCTTTGACTAAATGGACCTTTTTCAGCCAATTAATTTCTCTGCTTTTTTAATGTTCTGTCTAAGTTAGTCATAGCTTTTCTTCCAAGAAGCAAGTGTCTTTGGCTTCCCTGATAGCTCTACTCAACTTGCTTCCAAACAATTCAGCCAAGCTGTGTAGTAGTTACTTGGCACATAATAATGACTGTATATACTTTCTACTCTCATGGAGTTTGCAGTCTAAAATAACCTTTCTTTTTTTTTCTATGAACTTAACTATAATACTTATCTTTCAGCACTCTTAGAATTCTCTCTACTCCTGCAAGAAATCTTTCACAACTGCATCAACTAATAACAGTATTCCAATATTCATTGCACCACTATTTACAGTAGCTAGAATGTGGAAGCAATCTCGATGTCCATTAACAGATGAATGGATAAGGAAGTTGTAGTACATGTACACAATGGAATATTACTCAGCTATAAAAAGTAACTCGTTTGAATCATTCCTAATCAGGTGGATGAACATAGAGCCTGTTATATACAATGAAGAAAGAAAGAGAAAGACAAATATCATCTATAACACATATATATGGAATCTAGAAAGTGCTGAAGATCCTCCATGCAGGGCAGCAAAGGATACACAAATATAAAGAACAGACTTTTGGACACAGAGAGGGAATACGAGGGTAGAATCGTTTGAGAGCATAGCATTGAAACATATACATTACCATATGTAAAATGGATAGCCAGGGAGAGTTTTCTGTATGGAAAAGGGAACTCAAAGTTTGTGGTTTATGACAGCCTAGAGGGGTGGGGTGGGGAGGAAAGTGGATGGGGTTTCAGGAGGGAGGCAACATATGTATACCTGTGGCCAATTCATGTTGATGTATGCCAGGAACCACCACAATACTGTAAAGTAATTGTTCTCTAATTTTAAAAAATTTTAAAAAAAGACCCATGTGTTGTGATTGGTTTATAATTCTCCTGATAAAATCTTTTTAAGACTAAAAAGACACAGAATGTGTCAGGTGGACTTTGAATTCCTGATTGGTTTACAAAACTGTCTAAGATGGGGACTCTGCATTAACCCTTTATTTAAAACAATTTCTGCACCATCTACTACTTTTTGTTTAAAAACTGGTAAGTGTTTCTTGAGAGGCAGGAATTATAAACAAAAACTCACTTCTCCCTTCCCCAGTCTCTGTGTCTCAGAGTTTCTGAAACACTTTTGCTATCAAACTTTCTTGATGTTGCTTATTGAGATTATCCCAATTTATGATTCCAAAGCTTTGATTTCAGAGTGATAGCTGTCATGTAAATATAGATTAAAATGAGCATAAATATGCAGGTGCTGATCTATAAAAACATCTGTACTGTGAAGCAAATCACTTACAAAACATCAGCGGAGGAAATTTTCTGGAGGAGGGGATAAGAGTCGTTCCATTCCAGTGTCTGTTAAAGAAACTACTATTCCTTGAATTCTTTAGTTTACTAAGAGCCCTCCAACCCCCAGTGGAAATCTCATTCTCTTTGGCTAAGAAGGAGTAGACAAAAGTCACGCACGTCTATGTGGCTCACGCTGGGGCTAAGTCACATCAGTCATGTTTGACTCTTTGAGACCCTTTGGACCATAGTCCAGGGGTTGCACCCAAGTCTCTTATGTCTCCTTCATGGTAGGTGGGTCCAGTCGGACACGACTGAAGCGACTTAGCAGCAGCACCACCACCACCACCACCACCTAGGAAGTCTGTCTATGAGGTTATGCATTTGGTAAGAGAAAGTATAATTCCACAAGGTTAAAATATTAGCATGAAGCAATTTTAAGTCCTTGGTTATATTATTATGAGTCTCTATTTGAAACTGTCTGAGAAAAGTGCCCCATAACCAGATCTTGAATGGGTCAAATACTTGCAAACAGAAACAGAAAATCTGATCTGAATGCAAAGTCAAATGACCATGTGCCATAGCTATTTTATGTGACACTTGTGTTGTCTCGTTAATACCTCCTGAAAATGAACATAGTGCAAGCTCTGGTAAGGAAACAATTTTTTAAACTAAATTCTCTTTCTCTATTGTAAAAGTTTCATGTGAGGCATGTGCATTCCATATCTTTCCAGTGGAAGCACATAAGATTAGGTAGAGTCGAATTGTTTGCTTCATAAATTAAAAGTAGATGGTTAGAAAAAAAGTAAGATGGTGATGACTTTCCACTTAAGGCTGAATGAACTCGATAATCATCTAATGAATGCATCAGGCTAATGAAGAGCTTAATTTTCACATTTCTGTCTGTCCTTAGTTGCCTAATCAAGTTGTCTAAACACCATAAAGGCTTACGGTTAAAATAGAATCAACACTTAAACTGAATTTTTAAAAATTATCTCGTTTTCTTCCTGAGCTCTCTTCCAACTCTTCTTTGTCCTTATTATGGGTAATGAAAATAAATTCTGTCAAAAACCAGACAAACAATACAATTTGAAGTACTGAAAGCTAGAATCATTTCATTTCCTGCTATTTTCTGTGAAATTACAGAAATCCACACTAGGAACGCTATAACTTCTTATGAAAAGAAGAGCAATACTTGGAGTAGTTTTCTGAACAGGAGATAAAATTTTAGCTGCTAAAAAACATTTCTTGAAACCAAAGACTTTACGACTGATAAATACAGGTGGCCAAAGCATTAGACTATTTAATACCAAGAGTTCAAATTCAAAGGCTACTCCTTTGCTATCAGAGTGAAACTGCAAGAATTTGGATGTAAAAAACAGCATGGGCTTAGAAGAACATGTCATGCCAGAAAAATAATTAATAGGATTTTAACAGAATTAGTGTACAAAGTGTTCAGGAGATAATGCTGCCATTTTTATGGCATTTACTCCATACAGAGAAGTAATCTTTTCAAATGTGATGTTAAATGATGTGTTTCCTGGAACCATTTCGATGAAAAAATTGTGTCTGTAACTGTTTAAAATTTAATGTTCACTATATATGCGGCAACCTGTAAGGCCAAAGCACAGGTCTAAATTTCATCATAGTCAATATTCTTTCTAATACATACATAAAATACAAATTAATATGTTTTGGTACCCACCAATGTTCATATATTTCACAAACATTTCTTTATATGGCTGCTTGCTAGTTACAGCGAGATCAAAAGTAAAGTATTTAAACACCATCCTTGTCTACTTAATAGAATTTCAAACAACATCTTCTGCAGTATACTCAGACAAATCTGATGTCAGTGGTCCAAGGCCACACTTTAAGAAAAAGTGTCTTAAAGAATCATCAAATGCTTGGTGCACGTGGCAATGTCTCAGAAGAACCATTAATTACTCTCATACCCCCACATTTTTCCAACAGTCATCAAAGTTGTAAATTTTCAAAAATTTTCTCCAAGACCAGAAGCTTTTGTTTGCAGTGGAGAAGACTTACTCTTCAGTTTTCAGACAAATGATTTCTTCCCCTTGAACTTCTTCTAGGCCCTAAATAGACACAGCTAATGTACTTAAAAAAAAAAAAAAAGTCAGAATTTTAAAGAAGTAGTGCATGAAACTGTAAGACCGGTTCATTAAATGTGCATCATTGGTGTTGGTTTTTAATCTTAGTTCTCTTCTCCCCTCATTGGGCACACACCACTTTCATTAACACTCAGGGAGTTGCATACATGTATTAAGAAGAAGAAAGTTCTCTGGAGTAATGAGGCCAGAAGTGAATGAAAACATCACTGCTTCTCCCTCTTGCTTCATACTCACTATCACTCTGTTACCCCCTGATTAGTCTTCTCAGCCTTATTTTCTAAACACAGATACATCAAGCCAAGCTTTGTTGTTCCATAACCCTTGCCACTGTAATTTTACAGAAATGTGTATTTTCATAATGCAGGGAACCATTTAAATGATTTTCTTTAACATCTACTAACTTTCCTGGCTGTGTATTGATTGAATTCTGCCTCTGAATCTGCTAGGGGCTATTCAAGAGCTAACAGAAGAAGGTCCCTGCGGGGTTTGAGCTTACAATCTAAAGAAAAAGCAAATAATAGTAAAATAAGCATAATAACTTGCATTTGTATGGTGTTTATGATTAACAAAATACTTTTCCATGATTATGTCAGTCAACGCTCCAAACTAGCTTACAGAGGGAGCAATATGACATGATCAGGGCAATTTTAGAGTATGGACTAGCTGGAAGGTATAGATATCTTCAAGTTACTCAGGGTCAAAGAGTCAGGGGAGTAACAGCCCAGGCTGCGTTCATCTTTGCTGTCTTCCACACTAATGTTCTAATGCTTCCTCCAGGTACCAAGTTAATGTGAATTTCAATAGTTGCTTGCAATTATCCCATAGATAGAAAGACTGGATTGCTGTCACTTTGAAAGGAACAATAAAAGCCTTTCTTACACTATCTGCATCGTTCGCCTGTGGTTGATAGACTTGAGTTGACTTGAGTGGGAAAGAAATAGATAAAAACAAAAATTTATTTTGAATATGACCTAAGGGAGAGCAGATAAAATGGGAAGGGTAAAAAAGAAGGGAGAATAAAGCAGGAAGTGGGATCCCTTGAGAGGACATGAAAGACTATAAGAAAGGCAAAAATCTGGAGGGGATTCTCCACGAAATAAAGGGACATGAAATGGTTCAGAAAGGATAATGTTTCCTGTTTCTAAATGTTAATATAGGGCACTTTGAAGTTCCCTTTGGAGGTATGGCAGGGATATTAAAGTAAAAAGAAAGAACACGGCTCATATCATATTAATAAAATGGAATGTTGATGCATTTCTGCTTTTTTTTTTTACTAGTCACGATCAACTGTTTTCTGTTAATGGTTGCATTCCATTTAGCTGATGTTCAATAATTATTTTCTGAAGTATCTTCAGGTACTTAAAACAAAATCTATGTTTTGATGGCAATAATAGCTCATTTTTAAAAACCAGATGAGAAGTTTGCCTCATCTTTCTTCAGGTTTCATTTTCTTCATTGAAGCTGATAATATAGAAGAAGAAATATTGAGATGCATTCCATACTTTCTTAATTACATTGGTCTTCAGGTCAGGGGGAACCAGTCAAGCATACGTGCTGATTAAAGCTCTAAACCTGCTTATGCTCAAGTGGCTGACTTCTAAGATTAGTAAAGCAGACTCCTAGCTCACTTTTCTTTCGTTTTATTTAACTTAATTGGATGTGTGATTTTATATTATGCAAAGAAGTTTTAAAACAGCTTATTTTTTTAGCGTAATATGGCTAAACCTTTCTGTTTCACTTTTCAGGTTATTAAGACAATCTTTAAATGACGTTTCAAATGATTTCAGATTCTTGCTAAGCACAAAGTATGCTAATTACTGGAGTTCTATAGATCCTAAGTTTTATTTTGGGTCATCCCAACCTTCTAGCTTCTGAAGACGTCTCTGTATAACACATTCAACAGAGAAAGTTTAGAAATACTTAGCAAATAAACCAGAACAAATTTGAAAGTGTTTTCAAGTTGTATATTGTTTTCATGTAATATATGCTTGACAATGTTGTAGAAAAGTGTTCTCTTGCCTCAAGTTCTCTTTGCATATAAATTTGGTATCTATATAAGTAACATTAGCCCTTTTTTAGCTCTAGAGTCAGGAAAAGGAATGCGTTTTTTTTAAAAGATAGTATTTATTGCCAAAGTTTCTTCTTCATTATGGTATGATTTAGATATTTCAAAAGGATACCTTTATTGATACTTTAGTTCTATTTGCTACAAAAAGTGATCAGAATTTGCTATTCTGACCTTTATCGTGATATGGTTTATTTTCACAGCTAACAAATTCATTTTCCTACTGAGTCACATGTTTCTCTGCTCCATTTGCAGCACAAACTGAAGTTTCCTCACTGCCTCATTAGTTTCAGTTATCAGTCAAATATGTTTATGAGAACTAAGCAGAGAAATATAATTTTGATCCTGATATGAGTGCCACTGGCCTTTTTCCCCCAAGACAACATACACCCAACTTTATCATCTATGTTTTAAAATTTGAAGTTCTTACAATTGCAGGTTGAATGATTCCTCCATACTTTCATTTTCTTTTTGTGGTAGTTTTTAAACTGCTTGAACCTGTTTTCATTGATGCCACTTTTAACGTGTAGAAATAATGGAATTCTCAGTGTCCTATTTTAAGCTGAGGGAAAAAAAACTGTGTTTCTTAGAAATATAAGCAGAAATAGGCTTAAGGATCGGATAACCTTACACTCATCCAGGTAATCCGATAACAAAACACTGTTCAGAGCTTGTGTACTTAGAACAGTCTTTACTTGAGCCATCCTGTAACTTAGGGGGATAACATTCCATCATCCTCTGATTGCCCAACTGTGACAGTAAGAATGTTCCTATGATATTTGTTGGCAAACAGAAGGGTTGAAATAGCAAACAATGAGATCAACAACAGTGTAAGACAGCCAAGCTACCTGGGCATTTGGATCTGAAGTCCAGAACAGAAGTGCCATAGTTGTTAGGTCATTAATTACTGAGGGTGTTTTCTAGATGGAATCTGCTAGGAGCTTAAAACGCCTTATCCTGAGAACATCAGGTTGAAGAAAAGTTTAAAATGGTGGTCTGTGATCTCTGTGAGGATGATGATGGACTTAGACTCCTCTGCTACAGTTATTGCTGCAGTGTGCGTGTTTAGTGATGTCTGACTCTTGCAACTCCATGGACCATAGCCCACCAGGCTCCTCTGCCTATGGGATTTTTCAAGCAAGAATACTGGAGTGGGTTGCCATTTCTTTCTCCAAGGGATCTTCCCCACCCAGGGATCGAACCTGGGTCTCCAGCATTGCAGGCAGAGCCAGGAATCTGACCTGTTCCTAAACATATTGCATGAGTGTGCCCACTCGCGTGCACACACGCACACACACACACATCTGTGTCTTCCTGTAACCTATTCCTCAAAGGTCAGTGATGAGTCCACAGTCCCTATATCTAGGTTTCTCAGTAGTTTTCTATTCTACTAAACTGGGAAATTCTTATTAGATTTTTGAAGTGGTATCTATGTAGGTGAGGTTCTATTTTCCTGGTTTCTTTGAGCAGTTTTCCACAGAAACTTGGGGAAACTGAGAATTCTTTTCTTGATATTTCTTGTTGGAAATGAGGTCATCCAATCAAAGGTAACAGGACTTCTGGGAACTGTTTTGAGAAGTCTATTTAATTACAACAAATATGATTACTTATCATGATTTTATACATCTGGTAATTTTATTTCAAACAGAAAAAAAGAAACAAAACAAGAGGGAAGGATCCTTGATACTGGTTTTACAGTTTCAAAGCTGCTACTTTTTTTCTGCTGCTACTGCTAAATCACTTCAGTCGTGTCCGACGCTGTGCGACCCCATAGATGGCAGCCCATCAGGCTCCCCGTCCCTGGGATTCTCCAGGCAAGAACACTGGAGTGGGTTGCCGTTTCCTTCTCCAATGCATGAAAGTGAAAAGTGAAAGTGAAGTCACTTAGTTGTGTCCGACTCTCAGTGGCCTCATGAACTGCAGCCTACCAGGCTCCTCCATCCATGGGATTTTCCAGGTAAGAGTACTGGAGTGGGGTGCTTTTCTAGTGACATAAAAATAGTATTCATCATTAACCATTCACTTATTTTTTTAAACATAGCAAAAAGCAGAATATAGCACATCAAAGAATAGGATAGGAGTAAAAAGCAAAGAAGAAAAATCTTAAAATGTAGGGGAATTTTCATATGCTGTTTACTCTGTCAGTGGAGCAAACACCCTAACACATTTTAATAGCTTTTAAGAAGCAACAGTTTTATAATTTTTTTTAACTTCTTGGAATTCTTATTGTTCATGAACTATTTATCTTAAGAACAAAGAATCTCTAAGGCTCTTAATTTTTTTTGCAGAATCCCTCCAATCTTTTTTTTTCCACTCTATTTACAAGTGCTCTACTTAAATAAAATTTAATATTTTATTTTTCAATTAATTTTAATACAATTTTAAAGCTTGCACTCCATTTATAGCTATTAAAAAATAATGACTACATTCCTTGTGTTGTACAATACATCACTGTAGCCTATCTACACCCAATAGTTTATAGCTCCCACTATTTTAAATTGGAAGGAATCTTAGAAGAGGCTCATGAGGATAAAGGGTGAAAATGTAGCTTCTTTGATGGAATAAGCAATAGGATCTTCCTAGTTATAATTTGTGTTGACACTTAGAATGCTGAGCATTTATTATAATTTAGTTGGAATTATTCAATTCAATGTAATGTTAGAATCTTTATAAGACAGTGTACTAGTTAGGTATGCTTTCTTCATAATTGGGGGAAATGTTTGTAATTTTAATTGGCTATTCCTGTACTGAGAGGAAGAAAGAGAGAAGAATGAAAAGAGGAAGGGAGAAATGGAGGGAGGAACAGAGGATGAGAGGGAGGGAAAATTGAAAGGCATAATAGTTAACCCTTGCCAGGCAAGGGTCTTATATATTTTATCTTAGTTAATCATTGGAGCAACCCTGTGAGATGGTCTCATCTTCTTTTCTTCAGATGGAAAAACTGAGGAACAGCAAGTTTAAATAATTTTTCTAGCTAGTGAGTGACATTAGATCCATTTTACTTGATTAAAGAGTGTGCAGCGCTCATCTTGTGTTTATCACTGACATAGGTAAACACAGCTTAATATTGACTAAAGGGAGGAGTAGTATTAACTAAACCTCGATCAACTGAACCCCTTTCCTCTTCTCAATATTGTTTCAAAGAGAATAACGTCTTTGGTGACATAAACATATATTCCATTTCAGAAAAAAAAAATGTGATTGTGGAGAAATGGATACAAAAATTGATAAAATTGACAGACAAACTGACAACATTAACTATCAATACTGCTGTAGTTTAATATTAATTCTTTACTTAAATAAAGAAATTTAACAATGTAAAATATCAGTCTCAGGAAACAACTGACACCAAGAGAAATAATTTTACACATATTCCCTTAAGATGTTCAATATTATTTCTCTTCACTGCATCAGCATTTATGAAGAGGACTTATGTCAGCCCACAGAACCTGAGAATGAAGACTTTTATTATTGCTAAGTGAGCACCACACTCTTTGGGATTTCAAATGAAGCCAAATGTGTGAAAGTCAGTACATAAATCTATGCAAAAGACTTACATCCTATAATTTTCACATACTTAAAAGTACTGAAGAAAAGCTATGTTTCTTGTAGTCTATTTGAACTGTTACAGCAAAGTGCTACCAGTTGCATGGCTTATGTTGTTCCTGTTCAGTTGGTAAGTTGTGTCCAGCTCATTGTGACCCCATGGTCTGCAGCACACCAGGCTTCCCTGTCCTTCATTATCTCCCAGTGTTTGCTCAAACTCATGTCTATTGAGTTGGTGATGTTATCAAACCATCTCCTCTGGCACCCTCTTCTCCTCCTGTGCTGTGCTAAGTCGCTTTCAGTCATGTCTGACTCTTGGCAACACCACAAATGGTAGCCCACCAGGCTCCCTATCCATGGGCTTCTCCAGGCAAGAATATTGGAGTGAATTGCCACTACCTTCTCCAGGGAATCTTCCCAGCCCAGGGATTGAACCCTGGTCTCTTACATCTCCTGCACTGGCATGCAGATTCTTTACCACTAGCCCCACTTGGGAAC
The DNA here is from genome assembly GCA_006410615.1 of Neotragus moschatus. Lineage (NCBI taxonomy): Eukaryota > Metazoa > Chordata > Mammalia > Artiodactyla > Bovidae > Neotragus > Neotragus moschatus. Next base: position 2,552,216 of record SJYA01000280.1, read on the forward strand.
TCTCAATCTTCCCCAGCCTCACTGTTTTATCCAATAAGTCAGCTCTTTGCATCAGGTGGCCAAAGAACTGGAGTTTCAGCATCAGTCCTTCCAATGAACACTCAGGGTTGATTTCCTTTAGGAGTGGTTGGTTTGATCTCACTGCTGTCAAAGGGATTCTCAAGAGTCTTATACAACGGAAGTTTATTTCTCATAGTTCTGGAAGCTGGAAATCAAATGTCAGTGTACCAACAAGAGTGCATCCTGTTGCAGACTGCAATCTTCTCACTGTGTGCTTATATGGTGGAAAGGCAAAGGAGCTCTCTGAGGTCCCTTTTACAAGGATATTAATCTCATTCATGAGGATTCCATCCCATGACTTAATACTTCCCCAAGGCCCCACTTCCTAATACCATCACATTGAGAGTCAGTATTTCAACACAGATTTTGAGAGAATATAACCTTTCAGTCTGTAGCAGATGGATACGAGAAAACTGACACTCAAGAAGAACACGATGTGCCCTGACACAGGAGTGTGTGAGTTCTGATACCCAGCTGCCTAAGTTCCAAGTTAAGCTCTGCCACTTACTACCAATGTGACCTTAGGCCTTTTCATACTGCAAAGAGGAGAAGGGGATAACAGGAGGAAGGGTGCATGGCATCACCAACTCAATGGACATGAGTTTGGGTGAACCCCAGGAGTTGGTGATGGACAGGGAAGCCTGGTGTGCTACAGTCCATGAGGTTGCAAAGGGTCAGACATGACTGAGTGACTGAACTGAACTGAACCGAACTGGCCATTATCTAATTTCTTCATGCCTCAATTTCCTCATCTCTGGAGCCTGACTGTCTTTGTTCCTATTATCTTTCCATCTTTACTGACTTCTCTCTCTTGACCAAGAGCATAACCTCCAAGATATATTCTAGATAGATGAGTAACCTAGAGCAAATCTCAAAAGAGTGTNCGAACTGGCCATTATCTAATTTCTTCATGCCTCAATTTCCTCATCTCTGGAGCCTGACTGTCTTTGTTCCTATTATCTTTCCATCTTTACTGACTTCTCTCTCTTGACCAAGAGCATAACCTCCAAGATATATTCTAGATAGATGAGTAACCTAGAGCAAATCTCAAAAGAGTGTAGCCAACACGAACAAATGGGATAGGGGTACACTGGCTCCTTTATAATTTCATGGATTTTTTTCTTTATATTTTTAAAATATTGATTTATTTGGCTGTGTTGGGTCTTAGTTGTGGCATGAGCAATCTTTAGTTGCTGCATGTAGGATCTAGTTCCCAGAGCAAGAACTGAACCTGGGCCTCTACCTTGAGAGTGAAACTTGTTAGCCACTGAATCACGAGGCAAGTCCATACTGAGTCCTTTAAACAAAATGTACCTGTTACAGTCCTATCCTAAAGTAGTCTTGGAAGCTTTGTCCTTAGAATTTACAGATGGGAGAAATATATTAGATAAGGGCACCTGCTGACATCAGTGAATCCCTTAAAGTTTGGAATCTTATAAAAGGGTGAAAAAAATCTGCCAAATTGTAAGTAAAGTTTTAAATATGAAAATTTACATTAAACACCTAAAATTAAAGGTGGGTTTCTTATATTTTAGAAAACCAACCCAAACTCTCACTTTTGAAGCAGTAGTCTTTAGAGATAGTTTCTTCTAAGGTTTTTCCTATTATTTCTGTTGGATTTCACCACTGATTTGTCACTCACCTTTTTAGATCTGGAGTAGTTTAAAATCAGACTGAAGGCTCAGTTCTCCCTTTTGTCCCATGATTTTGGTCAGGCCATTCAGACTAATGAAAGTTCTGCTGTTCTACCACGGGCCACTCTTGCTGCTCATCTGATAGCTCCCATTCTCCACCTTAAAAAAAAAAAATTATTCATTGCAATAAAAATAGCAATAATGTTTACATGGTAGTAACTATCAGTGGTGTGCTTTTGCATAAGAACTTTCTACAAGTATTGCTGGTGGTGTTTTTCAGTCCCATAATATACAATTTGGAATGGATCTGCATATTATCCACCCACTCTCCCTACTGACAAATAAGAACATTAAGGTTTAAAAATGCAGTGTTTTCCAAATTATTAATGCTACTTAAGGTTGGAATGGGGACCAAGCATGAGTTCTGCTGTGAAATAGTTTATTAGTCTTTCCACTGTGCCACACCTCTTTATAATTCTATTTATTACAGACAAAATTTGAGACGATCTGTTATCTATTTGCCTAGCTATCCTTCATCTGTCTGATTTATTTACACACTGGCTTGTTTCAGAAAGGGTTCAAGTTGACTCACCACAAAAGACACAACATAAAAAGATTTGAGACATATATGAAGTGGAAGAAACATTAATTTGGAAAAAATAAGCTAAAGTCATGACTCAAGGTAATTGACAAAACATATGTTGTGAGATTTTTCACTGATGGAAGGTAAGATATTCATTAGAATCTGAGATTTCTAGTCTGCAAAGAAAGAAACACAGATCACACGACCACATCAATGCAGCTGGAGTATTGGTTGCGATGGATCACAGTGACCACAAAACAAGAATAAGCCTTACTCAGCCATTAAAAAGAATACATTTGAATCAGTTCTAATGAGGTGGATGAAACTGGAGCCTATTCAGTTCAGTTCAGTTCAGTCGCTCAGTCGTGTCTGACTCTTTGTGACCCCATGAATCGCAGCATGCCAGGCCTCCCTGTCCATCACCATCTCCTGGAGTTCACTCAGACTCACACCTATCGAGTCAGTGATGCCATCCAGCCATCTCATCCTCGGTCGTCCCCTTCTCCTCCTGCCCCCAATCCTTCCCAGCATCAGAGTCTTTTCCAATGAGTCAACTCTTCGCATGAGGTGGCCAAAGTACTGGAGTTTCAGCTTCAGCATCATTCCCTCCAAAGAAATCCCAGGGCTGATCTCCTTCAGAATGGACTGGTTGGATCTCCTTGCAGTCCAAGGGACTCTCAAGAGTCTTCTCCAACACCACAGTTCAAAAGCATCAATTCTTTGGCACTCAGCTTTCTTTATAGTCCAACTCTCACATCCATACATGACCACTGGAAAAACCATAGCCTTGACTAGTAATGTCTCTGCTTTTCTGTCTCTGCTTTTCAATATGCTAAGTTGGTCATAACTTTTCTTCCAAGGAGTAAGTGTCTTTTAATTCCTTATACAGAGTGAAGTAAGCCAGAAATAAAAACACCAATACAGTATACTAACAAATATATATGGAATTTAGAAAGATGGTAATGATAACCCTGTATATGAGACAACAAAAGAGAGACACATGTATAGAACATTCTTTTGGACTCTGTGGGAAAGAGAGAGGGTGGGATGATTTGAGAGAAAGGCATTGAAACATGTATAATATCATATAAGAAACAAATCACCAGTCCAGGTTCGACCCAGGATACAGGATGCTTGGGGCTGGTGCACTGGGATGACCCAGAGGGATGGTACAGGGAGAGAGGTGGGAGGGGGGTTCAGAATGGGGAACACGTGTACACCCCTGGCGGATTCATGTTGATGTGTGGCAAAACCAATACTGTAATACTGTAAAGCATTGTAAAGTAACCAATATTGTAAAGTAAAAATAAATAAGTAAATAAAAATACTTCTGTTATAAAAAATGAAGAAAGAAAGAAAGAATAAGCCAGGTGCTTAAGAGAATAGTCAATACTTTCTGACACAATTGCTAAACTGTTTTCTTGAGGAAAATGGCACCTGTACAAAGAAATAAATTGCAAGCAAAATCTCTTTGTGCCATTGTTCTTTTCTGACCATGAATTCTGGCAGAATCTAAAAGAAAACTAAGTAGGACAATTTTTTTCATTATAGCTTTGCAAAATTATAAACAGATCTTCTGTAATATTCTAACTTAAAATGCAAATATAATTAAACTCCACCTTACTATGACTTGTAGTTGTTCAGTAGCTAAGTCGTGTCCAACTCTTGAGACTTCATGGACTGCTGCACACCAGGCTCCCCTGTCCTCCACCATCTCTCAGAGTTTGCTCAAATTCGTGTCCATTGAGTTGGCGATGCTATCTAACCATCTCATCCTCTGCAACTCCCTTCTCCTTTTTGCCTTCAGTCTTTCCCAGCATCAGGTTCTTTTTCAATGAATCGACTCTTCATATCAGGTGGTGAAACATTAAAGCTTCATTTTCATCATCAGTCCTTCCAATCAGGGTGGATTTCCTTTAGGATTGATTGGTTTGAGCTCCTTGCTGTCCAAGAGTCTTCTCCAGTACAATTTGAAAAAGTCAATTCTTTGACCCTCAGCCTTCTTTATGGTTCAACTCTCACATCCATACATGACTACTCGAAAAACCATAGGTTTGACTATATGGAGCTTTGTTGGCAAAGTGATGTCTCTGCTTTTTAATATGCTGTCTAGGTTTGTCATAGCTTTTCTTCCAAGGAGTCAGTGTATTTTAGTTTCACAGCTTCAGTCACCATCAAAGTGATTTTGCAGCTCAAGAAAACAAGCTATGTCACTGCTTCCACTTACTATGTCTGTACCAGCATGTTTAAGAATAGTTTTGTGTAAAGTCACAGTAGGTAGTAAAATTTACCCCCATGATATCATTTGCCTACTAAAGTTTGAAACTCTGCCATTTTACAATGAGAAGTCAGAAGTATTTCAGATATTCTTAAGGAGCAAGGAACATCAACAGTCCCGAAGATCACTAGTGGAGTCTGTAGTCACAGAGAATAGTCATCTAAAGATTATACATTTTAGAAATAAGCCTAAATTATTCATAAAATTCTGCCCAGCTTCTTTGATGATTCTTTTAATATAATTATACCTCTGAAAATCACTGAGAAATTTATAGAAAAAAGAAATATAGTTCCAGTTAAATCTGTACCATTTCTTGGTCAAGCTCACTAATGTTACATATAAGGAGAGGAGATTGCCTCATTATTTATTGTGAAAACACCACTGTTTTATGAAAGCAAAGAGCCTTTAGTTTTGATTGCTCAGAAACTCAACATTATTGTTCCACCAAGAGATTGATTCAAATCAGCCATGTTGTCATTCTGTTATATATTAGCTGTGGCTTTCCCTAGTCTAGATTCATGTTTGAGTTTTTTAAGTTTATTTTGTCTCATATTTCATTTCAATGGTCCTTTTGGTCAGCTAAGCAAATTTTCTGTCAAACACATTCTCTCAGAACTTATGAGATGGACTACTGCATTCAAAAAGTTCTCATGTAGAAATCATAAATCAAGAAGTCAAATTCTGTTTTCACATCGACCTTGTCGGAGATTATTCATTTTTCATGAGAGATAAAGGTAAATGATTTCCTTGTGGCCTCAGTCACTATGGTCTTCCCAGGATTCCAATTTCCTTAAAATTTCCAGTTCATCCTGATGATAGAACTTGTTTTTATGTCAATCAGTAGACATGGGAGTTTCAATGAGCTGGTTAATTCTCAAGAGTTTCTTTACAGCATTGTTGTTTAGCCGCTAAGTCATGTCCTGCTTTTTGCCACCCCATGGACTGTAGCTCACCAGGCTCCTCTGTCCATGGGATTTCCCAGACAAGTATACTGGAGTGGGTTGTCACTCCCTTCTCCAGGGGATCTTCCCGACCCAGCAATCAAAACCCGGTCTCCTACATTGCAGGTGGATTCTTTACCACTGAGCCATCAGGGAAGTCCTCTTTACTGCATATCAGACACTTATAGCGAGAGTCAGGCAAACTGTGAAATATTCTTTACCACTTTCCCACCTCAGAAAATGATCAGTAACCATAGTCCTCTGTTTCTTGAGAAATCAGAATTATCCTTACTCCACCTATCAAGTTGTCCTCTTTGCTCCCTGCATATTTGGGGACTACTGCTTAAGCAGCTCTGGAATTACACCCCTTAAAATATTGCTTCCTAGGGTGGGAGGGGCGCTAGTGGTAAAGAATCTGACTGCCAATGCAGGAGACTTAAAAGATAAGAGTTCAATCCATGGGTCGGAAAAATCTCCTGGAGAAGGGCATGGCAATCAACTCCAGTATTCTTCCCTGGAGAATTCCATGAACAGAGGAGCCTGGCAGGCCATAGTCCACGAGGTGGCACAGAGTCAGACACGACTGAAGCGACTTACCATGCACACATTACTTAGAATAGTATAGAACTTAAAAAACAGTTTTTCTTTTAAGAAATTAAAATACTTTTTATTTACTAACCTCTCAGTGATGGTCTTGATACAGCTTCCCTTCTTCAAAAATTTCCTCTTTTTGGCATCCTTCTTGGGTTATGTTTTCTATCTAGCACTTTATTATTCTTACTAAGGAAATAGAAGAGAGATGATCCTTATGCTCTTTCACCTCGTGCTTAAAGAGATTATCCCATCTGTTCTCATAACACCAGTAACTGGAAAAGATTTTGATCAAGATGTCAAACAACACAGTACATATCCGCATGTTACTAAAAGAGTTTCCATACCAACTACTGGAACTCAGATAAACTGTAATTCTCCTTGTCTATCCTTTGTATACCCCTCCCCAACACACACACACACCCCCACACACACACACATCTTATCACTTATTTTTAAAAACCCAGAAAATTATTATAAATGTGTATGGGAAACTGCCTATTTTAAACACTTATCATACTATGATTGCGGAAGCCAGGAAGCATTCCCAGAAATGGAAGCATAAAGTCAGTCTGTCATCTGAATCTTTTTCAATGAATCTCTGCTAATCAGGAAAAATGTGAACAATGTCATCCTGGCTCCTTTCTGCAATCATTAAGTATTTGAAAATTCATAAATCAAGTAGCTAAAATCACAGGAACATTCGTGCTTTTTTTTATCATAAGACCCTTGGATTGTAATACTACAACCCTACCTCTTTTCCTGGTAAGAAAAGACGCCACATTGGAGTTGGGCAATTGAAGAGAGACTAATAAAGGAGTGATTATTGTGCCTTAACCTGGGGCTAACAACAAAAAACTGCTATCCCTAGGTCAGAAGGAAGCAGAGACTCGAACCTGGAACTTAAAAAGGCCATGGTCTGGAGAAGGACTGCTGAGAGCAATTTTGGGCTCCAGTAGAGGGAAGAAGCCAAAACTCAGGAAGGAAGTCTAAGAAATACATCGCCTAATCTCCCTCTCGCGGCTGCTTCTCATTGGTTGAACATAACCTGAATTCAGAGGACAGGGATTCTCTGGTCTAGAATCAGTATCCAGGGGCATAGCGTAGGTTGAAAAGCGGGTTGAAAGTAGTACTAGATGGAATAAATGGCAAGTATTCAGTCCAGTCTCTACCCTTGACCATGGTGCTCATATGAGGCAACGCGGCAGCCCCAGAAGACACATTCTCTGGGCCAAAACAGAAAATTTTGAACTCTAAAATGGCATTCTAGTAGTGCAAGGCTGTGGTCAGTCTCTTTGGGATTCAATTTGCAAAATCTATCGTGACATCTTTATATCAGTTTCCAAAAGTGACCTGTCTTTGTATTTCCCATATGGCTGCATAGAGTCGCATGAATAGTAAATTCTCACTGAGCTCTCATTCAGTCACTGAATAGCTTTCCTCTCATGTTCCCTCCCATTGCTGCTCACCTCTCACCTTGCATGAGTTTCTGTCGGTAATGTTTCAAAATTCCAAAACACAATCATGTATCCACCTGCAGTGGTATACCAGACTTGACCAAATAATACAGAGTGCTGTACTCTAACAGTTGTGATCAGGCAGTGTGCTTGCCATTATATCCCAGAGAAGTGAGGTTGGCAGCAAATCACCTCTGTCAAATGAATTCATTTAGAAAAGCCTTGTGGAATAGTTTGCACTTTTATTCTGGCACTGTCTGGGAGCTAAAATGATATAGATGGAAATGGTCAGCAGAATTTCAGTAGCTTTCCTTCTCAATTTCTTTATGAAAAAAGGAAAATAAAAGGTAGCATTGCCTGCCAGTGTCAGGAGGATATGGATGCAAGAACATCTTTTCCTGCTACACAAAGATGAATTACCTACAACGATTGTTGTTTGAAAATTGTGACCTCAAATATTAAGCATCCACGTGGCACTTTAGAAAGCAAGTAAGTCTTGTTCTGAAGGAAATGCACATGCTTCACCCTTCTACAAAATACATTGCATCCCCAAGAAAAGAGCTTATTTTTCTTCTCTAAAGTTTCAGTGCCTGCGTGCTAAGTCACCTCAGTCATGTCCTACTCTTTGCGACCCTATGCTCTGTAGCCCTCCAGGCTCCCCTTTCCATGGGATTCTCCAGGCAGGAATACTGGAATGGGTTGCCATGCCCTCCTCCAGGGGATCTTCCCAACCCAGGGATCAAACTTGCATCTCTTGCATTGCATGTGGATTCTTTACTGCTGAGCCACCAAGAAAGCCCAAAATTTCAGTATCTCTGGTGATACTGTCTATGGGGAAAAAAGTACCTGTATGGGCTGGTGCAATAGAGGTTACACAAAAGTATGCAGCTGTGTTACTTCTGAGACACNCAAACTTGCATCTCTTGCATTGCATGTGGATTCTTTACTGCTGAGCCACCAAGAAAGCCCAAAATTTCAGTATCTCTGGTGATACTGTCTATGGGGAAAAAAGTACCTGTATGGGCTGGTGCAATAGAGGTTACACAAAAGTATGCAGCTGTGTTACTTCTGAGACACAGAAGCAAACTCTTTTAAGTTGTGTAGCTAATTAAGATAAAGATTCGCTTGGCATGCAATTTTGCTTCCTTAACATGTTTTATATTGAAGTCACTCTGACTCACAGAGCATCGTACATCTTAGTCGCTGACCCGGAAAGTACAAATGAGAGCTGGTTAAAAGGATAACGGTGTGCACTCGGAATAACTTGCTGGGAAATGCCTCAAACTTGAAAGACATTTTAATAATAATCACCAACCGATTCCATTAAAGTCTAGAGAAGCACAAAGAGAAAATTTGAATTACACGGCTTCTCTTGCTGTAATTTAAAGATATTTCAAGCTAAATTTAAGCCCCTTGGATGTGATACCATGCTGTTTTTGAGCCAGCAAATACAAGATATTAATAAGACCCAATTAATGATAAAGTATATTTCCATACTTCACATTTTTCTCCTGGTAAATGTCATTTATATCTCAACACTAAATTTTACAAACTGTCTTCATTTAAAGAAACACGCCAAGCAAAGATAATTTATACTAGTTTTACAATGCAATGATGACATCTATTTTTTGAAAGAACAAAAATCATTTTTATTTTCAAGAAATATACTTGATCACATACGTAGAAAATATTAAGTAATCTTCAAAAAACAAAAATAACAACTGTTGAGCTAACAAGTTAATTCAATAAAGTAACAGGACATGAGGCCAATTTAGAAAAACTGATAGTATTTCTATAAACAAGTAACAATTTTTAAAACCTCAAGGTATAATATAATTTGCAATTTTATGTTTATTTACAATAGCATCCAAAAAAAAAAAAAAGCAATGAATGGGGATAAGTTTAACAAAAGATATTCAAATATTCCAGTCTAGTGAGCCAAAAACCAGAACATATTGCTTAAAAAATTAAAGAAGACCTAAAAGAAAGCATGGAAAGGTATGTCACATTCATAGTTTAGAATATTCAATATTCACTTAGATATTACTTTTCACCTAGATGATTCACTGCAGTCTCAATACAAATTTCAGAAACTTTTAAACAAGAACTCACAAGCTTATTACAAAATTTATATGGAAATACAAACTAAGCAAAAGCATCTAAAAAAGCTGATAGACTCACTCCAGCATACTGCAAGATATTATAAAGCTATAGTACTCAAAACAGTGATATTATCATAAGAATAGATTTTTTTAATAAGATTTTTTAAATTGCATCAACTTCAGTCTTTCTGTCAGTATCTCCGTTGGCCTACACTTTTGTTCCATCTGTGCTACATATCACAAATTTGAGCAGCTCTGGGAGTGGGTGATGGACTGGCAAGCCTGGCTTGCTGCACTCAATGGGGCCACAAAGAGTCGGACATGACTGAGCGACTGAAGTAACTGCGCTACATATACAACCCTAGCGTGATCTGTGAATGAATTCATTTGTTTCTGAACACTTTTTCAAATTATAGGTTTATCTGTTGCTTTTTCATATTTTGGGGTTTCACATATATGCTAATTTCCCAGAACTTCATTACAAAGTACCACGAACTAATAACCAGTGGCTTAACCAATAGAAATTTATTGCCTGCCCATAAATTCTATAGGCTAGAAGTTTGAGTTAAAAATGTCTGCAGAGCTGGTTCTTTCTCAGGGCTGTGGGGAAGAATTGGTTTCATGCTTTTCTCCAGGTTTCTGGCATTCCTTTCGGGTTGTAGATGTATTACCTCAATTTTTGTCTTTATCTTCATAGGGCATATCCCTAGGTGTCTGTGTCCAAATTTCTCTCTTTTATAAGAACATCAATCATATGAAATTGGAGACCCATTCTAAAACCAAGGTGACCTCTTTTCCACTTAACTAATTATCTCTGCAATGATTCTAATTTCCAAATAAAGTCACAATCTGAGATTGTGGAAGTTAATACTTCAACATGTGATTATTTGGAGTGTAAGTGAAAAAAGTGTTAGTCACTCACTTTTTTCACATCCAATTCTTTGCGACCACATGGACTACAGCCCACCAGTCTTCTCTGGCCATGGAATTCTCCAGGCAAGAACTTGGGTGGATTCCTAGTCCCTTCTCCAGGGAATCTTCCCAACCCAGGAATCAAGCCCAAGTCTCCTGCATTGCAGGCAGATTCTTTACCATCTGAGACACCAGGGAAGCCGGTGATTTGAGGTGGGTGGAGCACAGTTCATCCTCTGACAGAATGTCTGATCATCAATTAATTTCTGTCTTTTTTCTCTTTTTTTGCCTAAGTCCACATACTTTTAGTTACTTTACTTTCTGGTTTACTAGTGAATCTCTACAATGTTGTCCACTGTTAAGCCCATTCACTAAATTGATCATCGAAAAAGTGAGAGAGTTCCAGAAAAACATCTATTTCTGCTTTATTGACTATGCCAAAGCTTTTGACTGTGTGGATCACAATAAACTATGGAAAATTCTGGGAGAGATGGGAATACCAGACCACTTGACCTGGCTCTTGAGAAACCTGTATACAGGTCAGGAAGAAACAGTTAGAACTNCTGGGAAAGATTGAAGGCAGGAGGAGAAGGGGATGACAGAGGATGAGATGCTTGGATGGCATCACTGACACAAGGGACATGGGTTTGGATGGACTCCGGGAGTTGGTGATGAACAGGGAGGCCTGGCATACTGCAGTCCATGGGGTCGCAAAGAGTCGGACATGGCTGAGCGACTGAGCTGAACTGAACTGAACTGAGTTGATTCTTGTGCTTTGTATTACATGTTCTTATCTCTATATGTTCTTTGTTTTATCTTCTTTCTTTTCTCGTTACGTTCATTTCCCTTTAAATACTTGAACACTTTATAGAAGAACAATTATGGAAGTTTTCTTAATGTCTTTAACTACCAATTCCATCTTTTTTTGTCATTTTTGTCTTTTCCTTTTGCCTAATTTTTCTCCTGTTAATGGGTTACATTCTTCTTCTTCCTCTTCATAAGTCTTTTCATATCTAGTAATTTCAGACATGGCAAATTTATAATGATGAGGACTGGATTTTTTAGTCTTCCTTTAAAAAGTCTTAAAGTTTGTTCTGTCAGGTTTTAAAATTAATTGCAGAGCTGCTTGATCTTTTCATGACTTGTCTAGAGAAACCATTATTCTGGGGTGTAGCCACATCACAGAGGCATGGCCCTTCCACCATCTTCATCTGATGCCCTGGACGTGGAATGACCACATACACTCTTTCCGGTTAGACTATAAAATGTCTTCCAACCTTATTTGTGGTCTGAGGACTGCTAAGATTACATCTTCTTGGCTATTCTTCTCTCAATCTCATAAAATTTCATTGTGCATATATGAGGCTTGATATTCATCAACCCATGGACTTCTGGGGTGGTTCAGCTGATAAAGAATCCACCTGCACTGCAGGACACCCTGTTCGATTGCTTGGGACATACCCCTGTAGAAGGGATAGGCTACCTACTCCAGTATTCTTGGGCTTCCCTGGTAGCTCAGGCCATAAAGAATCTGTCTGCAATGCAGGAGACTTGGGTTTGATCCCTGGGTTGGGAAGATCCCCTGAAGGAGGGCATGGCAACCTACTCTAGTATTCCTGCCTAGAGAATCTGCATGGAAAGAGGACCCTGACAGGCTACAGTCCTGCAAAGAGTTGGACAGGACTGAGCGACTAAGCAAGGTACAGCCCAGCATTCATCAACACAATCAAAGACACCCTGTGTGGATTTCTAGAGCTTTCTCCCTAGTACTATCCTCCCTAGTACTCTTCCTCACATGTTACAGCTACTTTATTCTTTCAAAAGTGGATTCCATCTCCTCAAATCCTGGGGACTACCATACTCTCCTTATGATTTTACTCCCTTCACCATGATCCAGAAAGTGCTTTCACCCAGAAAACCAGTGTATTCTTCCAATTCCCTTCTTTGGTTTCCCTTGTCTCAGGGACCACACCTCTTATGTTTTGAGTTCTGAAACTATTACAATTTTTTTGCTATTATTCTAATTTTATATGGCAGGAGAAAAAATCTGGATCAAGTCGCTGCATTACGAACATAGCAGAAGACTTAATATGTGTTCCCATAAACAATATCTTTGATGGAATTTCTTTAATGTGTATGTGTTTTGTTGTTCAGTCGTGTCTGACTGAGATCCCATGAGTGCAGCCCACCAGGCTCCTCTGTTCATGGGGATTCTCCAGGCAAGAATAGTGGAGTGGGTTGCCATGCTCTCCTCCAGGGGATCTTCCCAACCCAGGGATCAAAGCCAGGTCTCTCACATTGCAGGCAGATTCTTTACCATCTGGACCACCACATGCTTTTGTCCTATTTAATCAAAATGATGATGGTAATCATGTTTTCCTCTAGTATCTTTATTGTTTTACTCTTAACAATTAGAGCTGCAATTCATCTGATAATTCTTTTATCAGAATTGGGTGAGTTAGGTGAGTTAGGGTCAAGATCTTCTTTTTCCCACTTGAGTATCAAATGGGATATTTGTAATAACACTTACAATTTATTAATGAACTATGTCTGCCCTGGTGACTCGGATGGTGAAAAATCCGCCTGCAGTGCAGGAGACCTAGGTTTGATCCCTGAGTTGGGAAGATTCCCTGGAGAAGGGAAGAGCTACACACTCCAGTATTCTTGCCTGGAAAATTCTATGGACAGAGGAGGCTGGTGGGCTACACTCAGTGGAGTTGCAAAGAGTCTGACACAACTGACTGACTTTCACTTTCACGTCTGCTTTTACAAATAACGTGACTATATATATATATATATAAAGCAGATAATTTGGAACTCTATTCCATAGATTTGTCTATCTGTATGGCAACCCACTCCAGTGTTCTTGCCTGGAGAATCCCAGGGACGGGGGAGCTTGGTGGGCTGCCGTCTATGGGGTCGCACAGAGTCGGACACGACTGAAGCGACTTAGCAGCAGCAGCAGCATGTCACCACCACACTACAAATTACTATAGCTCTATAATAATCTAGATATATAGTATATGTTTTTCAGTTGTTTTTTTTTTTTACAAGATTGCATTGGCCATCTTTGGCCATTGGCATTTCCCAATGAATTTTTAAATTCATCACAGTGATTTCTGAAACAGATAAATCCTGATGTTATTTTTTATTGTGATCTTATTGGATCTTAGATGTGTGTGAGGATAATTTAAATCTTTACCATAATGAGACTTCTAAAACCTCATAAAATATTTTAAAATTATATAAGTGTCTTTCCATTTCTCATTGGTTCTTGTATTTTGGGAAAAATATTTTTCAAAACATTTTGATATATTTTGATGTATCTGATTTTTTATATTATTATAACTAATATATTTTGTACAGTTATTTCCCTATACACGTGTTGATTTGTTTATAATCATCAGTATAATCACATTGTTCAATTTACTATGAATTCAGTAGTTTTATTGAAATTTCTATGTATATAGTCATCCTGTTCTACATAATGGCATCTTTATTTCCATATATTAACTATACTATACTTACATTTTTCTCGTCTTATCGGATAGAGACTAAATTAAAATTTTGAATAAAAGAAGTGTCATCTTCCAGCTTTTAATCTTTAGGGGATGTTATCATTATTTCACCACAATGGATGTTTCTTCTAATACATTACTCATTGATACTCTTTTTCTGATCAAGAAAATTCTTTTGTATTTCTTCTAATTTATAAGAAGTTTTTCATTTGTTTGCTTGTTTTTATCATAAATAAGTGTTGAATTTAATGAAATGTCTTTTCTGTATCTTTCAATATGATTGATTATATGACCTTTAATTTGTATTCAATTATGTAGTTTCATTTAATATGTTTATCAATTTTTTTAAAAAAAATATGCATTTATCTACCTGGAATTAACCCCAATCAGCTTTGAGATAGAATGTTCTAATGTTTGTCAAAAATTCTTCTCAAATTGATTATGTTGGAATTTGTCTTGAAATTTGCTACAAAGAAAGGAGCTTATGAACATATCAGTTTATTCAGTTCCTCTGGGAGGTATATCTGATCAAGAAAATGGCTGCATAACAGTTGTTAGTTTCAGTAAAATATAATGTGACAGCTAATTAAATGACATTAGGCTCTTCCTAAGATTGAACACTGTTGGAACTTTAGGAGGGGCTCTTATGTTTATTAATGTCTATCAGAGAATTGCTGGTGAATTTTATCAGTAATGGTAATTACTTCCAGAAGGAATGCTTAATCACATTAGACCACAAAATTCTTCCAAGTTTTGGACAATTCTTTTAAATGTCAAACAAAAGATCTGTTTGTTAACTAAGAGGGTCATGAACAGCTATGAAATCTGCCTAAGATTTCATCCAGTTGTCTAACAAAAGAACTGACTCACAATGGAAGTTTAAAGGAATAGTGGTGGAAAGAATGAAGCTACTATTTGCTGTGCCCTGAGTTGAGCTGATGTCTACACCATGGCACATACCCTTTGATCCATTAGTTATATTTCTAGTTATTTGGCATAAAAGGACAAACGTATGGATCACATATATAGCTATTAAGGTTTTCATTGTAACATGATATACCAAAAATAAGCAAGAATTGAGAGTAGATGGGAGAGGTGAAAAAGAAAGAATTGCGATCCATCAGTAAAACTAAATAATTCTCAGCAACTGCTCAGATAATTATTATTGAATGTTTTCTCTAACATTAATAGTAACCATACATTGTTAAATGAACAACAATAAAGCAGACTCCAGTACCATATATTCTCATTAAAAATAATGTATACACAGAAACTGTATATAAAAATCTTGAATATAGTAATGTGGAAAGGCTATATTAACTTACTTCTGAAAAGTTAGATTATTTTTTTCTTCCTTCTGATTCCTTTATTTCTTTCTTAAACATGTTTTGCTTGAATAATAAGAAAAATAGGTCTTATAATAGTGTATTTTGTTGTAGCTAGACACAAATACAACCTTTCCATATTATTTCATGAAAGTCTCTAAAATCATTTTAAAAAGAAGCTTTCCTCAATACAAAGTAAATTTTTTTTACGGAAGTGACTTACTATTTTTTAATTAATTTTTATTTAAATAGATTTGATTTACAAAGTTGGGTTACTTTCTGCTGTATAGCAAAGTGAATTAGTTATACATACATGCCTATATCCACTCTTTTTTTTAGAGTCTTTTCTGATATATCATTAGAAAGTACTCAGTAGAGTTCCCTGTATAAAGCAATTCTTTAACATGCTTTACTGAATGTATACTAAAAGGCCAAGAGAGATATTCTACTTAATTTATGTCTTATTTGCTACACTGTGTACTCAGTCACTTCAGTCCAACTCTCTGTGATCCCATGAACTGTAGCTTGTCAGGCTCCTCTGTCCATGGGATTCTCCAAGCAAGAATACTGGAGTAGGTTGCTGCTTGCTCCTCCAGGGAATCTTTCCCATCCAGGGATCAAGCCTGCATCTCCAGCACCTCCAGAATTACAGGTGGATCCTTTACTGCTGAGCCACCAGGGAAGCCCAGTCTCTACATTGCCTTATTGAGAATACAGTTTAGTGTGTTTTTATTTCAAGCATGCCTGCCACAAGTAGCACACATTATTTCACCATAGCCCGTGGCATTCTTTGTGCAAATCAAATCAAATTCTTTGTGCTGTCAAATAACCCACCAAATGCAATTTATCCAGTCCTCTTTATAGCTGATGGAGGTTCTAGAATTATAAAGTCACTGGTCCTATTCTCCAGAGCAATACATGTTACTTAGAATTTGCCTGTACAAAAAGGGACAGGCATAAGAATACAGTGGACCTAAGTATCATCTAGTCAATGATAACATCAGTCCGAAAAGCAGAAGAAATAACAAGTAGGCAAGTGCTTGAATGAGTCAATCAGATTCCTGCAATATGTTTGAAAAATGTGGCACCAAAACACAGTAGCGAGCTGCCCATCTGAAAACCATAGTTTCTACAGCAGGCTGGATGTCCTCCACTTCTTTTATTCTGCTAGGAACCTGATTAGAAAAAGTATTGCTGACATGTTCATTAAGAAAAAGATTCAGTTCAGTCCAGTGGCTCAGTCGTGTCCGACACTGACCCCATGGACTGCAGCACGCCAGGCTTCCCTGTCCATCACCAACTCCCGGTGTTTACTCAAACTCATGTCCACTGGGTCGGTGATGCCATCCAACCATCTCATCCTCTGTTGTCCCCTTCTCTTCCCACCTTCAGTCTTTCCCAGCATCAGGGTCTTTCCAAATGAGTCAGTTCTTCCCATCAGGTAGACAAAGGATTGGACTTTCAGCTCCAGCATCAGTCCTTCCAGTGAATATTCAGGACTGATTTCCTTTAGGATGGACTGGTTGGATCTCCTTGCTGAAAGAAAAAGATTAAGAATACAATGAAAAAATAAATGAGTGAAGCACTTGAACAGAGATTTCTCAAATGACCAGTAAGCATATAAAAAAGGTGTGAACACTGGGCTCACACCAGTCAGAATGGCTATCATTAGAAAGTCCACAGGCAACAAATGCTGGAGAGGGTGTGAAGAGAAGAGAAATCTCCTATTCTGCTAGTACGGATGTAAACTGGTACAGTCACAGTGGAAAACAGTATGGGGGTTCCTCAATAAAACTAAAAATAGTATTGCCATATGACCCAGCAATCCCACTCCTGGGCATAACCATGATGCAAAAAGATACATGCAGCCTTGTGTTCCTAGCAGCACTATTCACAGGAACCAAGCCATGGAACCAACCTAAATGTCCATCAACAAATGAATAGATAAAGAAAATGTGGTACATAAGTGCAATCAAGTATCCTTCAGCCGTAAAAATAATGGGGAAAAAATAAAACCCATTTCCAGCAACATGGATGGAGGTAGATTATCACACTAAGTGAAATAAGTCAAAAGAGAAAGACAAATACCGGACGATATCACTTACCTGTGGAATCTAAATTATGACGTAAATGAATTTATCCGTGAAACATACTCACAAACTCATAGAGAACGAACTTGTGGTTGTCAAGGTGGAGGGTATTGAAGAGGGATGGACTGAGAGTTTGGGATTACCAAATGCAATTGTATATAGAACAGATAAACCACAAGATCCTACTGTATTAGCACAGGGAAATATATTCAAGATCCTGTGATAAATCATAAAAGAAAAAATATCAAAAAGAGTATATTTATTCATATAGCTGAATCACTTTTCTATACAGCAGAAATTAACATTTTAAATCAACTATGCTTGAATAAAACAAACTTTTTAAAAACTATTTTGGTCTCACCAATACCAATGAAATAAATATCAACTAAATGCTCCTCTTACCAGTGCAAAACAGGGAAGCCAAGAGATACCTGGAGTAACAGGCAAATTTAGCTTTGGACTAAATTCAGACTTAAATGGAAGAAAGTAGGGAAAACCTCTAGACCATTCAGGTATGACCTAGATCAAATCCCTTACAATTATACAGTGGAAGTGATAATAGATTCAAGGGATTAGATCTGATAGACAGAGGGCCTGAAGAGCTATGGATGGAGGTTCATGACATTGTACAGAGGCATGGATCAAGAGCATCCCCAAGAAAAAGAAATGCAAAAAGGCAAGACGGTTGTCTGAGGAGGCCTTACGAATAGCTGAAAAGAAGAGAAGCTAAAGGCAAAGGAGAAAAAGAAAGATATACCCATCTGAATGCAAGTTCCAAAGATTAGCAAGTAGAGACAAGAAAGCCTTCCTTGGTGACCAATGCAAAGAAGCAGAGGAAAACAATAGAATGGGAAAGACTAGAGATCTCTTCAAGAAAATTAGAGATACCAAGGGAACATTTCATGCAAACATGGACACAATAAAGGACAGAAACGATATAGACCTAAGAGAAGCAGAAGATATTAAGAAGAGGTGGCAAGAATACAGAGAAGAACTGTACAAAAAAGATCTTCATGATCCAGATAATCACAATGATGTGATCACTCACCTAGAGCCAATTATCCTGAAATGAAAAGTCAAGTGGGCTTAGGAAGCATCACTATGAACAAAGGTAGTGGAGGTGATGGAATTCCAGATGAGCTTTTTGAAATCCTGAAAGATGATGCTGTGGAAGGGCTGCACTCAATATGCCAGCAAACTTGGAAAACAGCAGTGGCCACAGACTGGAAAAGATCAGCTTTCATTCCAATGACAAAGAAGAGCAATGCCAAAGAATGTTCAGACTCCCACACAATTGCACTCATCTCACATACTAGCAAAGTAACGCTCAAAATTCTCCAAGCCAGGCTTGCTTCAACAGTACATGAACCATGAACTTCCTGATGTTCAAGCTGGATTTAGAAAAGACAGAGGAACCAATGATCAAATTGCCAACATCTGGTGGCTCATAGAAAAAGCAAAAGAATTCCAGAAAAACATCTACTTCTGTTTTATTGACTATGTCAAAACCTTTGACTATGTGGATCACAATAAACTGTGGAAAATTCTGAAAGAGATGGGAATCCCAGACCACCTGACCTGCCTCCTGAGAAATCTGTATGCAGGTCAAGAAGCAACAGCTAAAACTGGACATGGAACAACAGACTGTTTCTAAGTAGGGAAAGGAGTACATCAAGGCTATATATTGTCACCATGCTTATTCAACTTCTATGCAGAGCACATCATGTGAAATGCCGGGCTGGATGAAGTACAAGCTGGAATCAAGATGGCCAGGAGAAATATCAGTAACCTCAGATATGCAGATGACACCACCCTTACAGCAGAAAGGGAAGAGGAACTGAAGAGCCTCTTGATGAAAGTGAAAGAGAGAGTGAAAAAGCTGGCTTAAAGCTCAACGTTCAGAAAACTGAGATCATGGCATCAGTTCCCATCCCTTCATGGTAAATAGATGGGGAAACAATGGAAACAGTGGCAGATTTTATTTTCTTGGGCTCCAAAATCACTCCAGACGGTGACTGAAGCCATGAAATTAAAAGACTCTTGTTCCTTTCATGAAAAGCTATGACCAACCTAGACAGCTTATTAAGAAGCAGAGATATTACTTCACCATCAAAGGCCCATCTATGTTTTTTTTCAGTAGTCATGTATGGATGTGAGGATTGAACTATAAAGAAAGCTAAGAGCTGAAGAATTAATGCTTTTGAACTATGGTATTTGAGAAGATTCTTGAGAGTACCTTGGACTGCAATTAAATCAAACCAGTCAATCCTAAAGGAAGGAAATCAGTCCTGATTATTCATTGGAAGGACTGATGCTGAAGCTGAAACTCCAATCTTTTGGCCACCTGATGCAAAGAACTGACTCATTGGAAAAGACCCTGATGTTGGGAAAGCTTGAGGGCAGGAGGAGCAGGGGAGGACAGAGGATGAGATGGTTGGATGGCATCACCAACTCAATGGAGATGAGTCTGGGCAAGCTCTGGGAGTTGGTGATGGACTGGAAGGCATGATATACTGCAGTCCATGGAGTCACAGAGAGCCAGATACAACTGAGCAACTGAACTGAACCCTTTCCAAAGGGCTTCCTAGGTGGTTCAGTGGTAAAGAGTCTGCCTGCCAAGAAAGTGACATGGATTCTATATCTGGGTATGGAAGATCCTCTGGAGAAGGAAATAGGTACACACTCCAGTTTTCTTGCCTGGGAAATCCCTAGCCTGGAGGGCTACAGTCCACAGGGTTGCAAAGAGGCACAATTTAGCAACTAAACAAAACAACAACACAAAATTTAAAAGTCCAGCAATACCAAGTGTTTGCTAGGATGTGAAGCAACAGCAATCATCATATTTTACAGATGGAAAGAATAGCTTATATAACTATTTTGAAAAACTGACAGTTCAACAAATGCATGATTTATGTCATGGCAATTATCCAACTGAGTATATAACCAACAGATTTCTGTATGTATGTACATCAAAAGACCAGTACAAGAATATTCAGCAAAGCCCTGTTAAAGCTGCTGTCACTCCCAAACAATCATCACAGCAATGCTATTCCCATAACCCCAGACTAGAAACAATGCAAATATTCATCAACCCAAATGTCTATGAATTTTCATATATTCATAGAATGCAATACACTTCAGCAATGAAAAATAAATGATCACCATTCTCCAAAAATGATTCTTACTGCAAAAACAAAAAATCATCCTTGTTGATGAATGTTGCTAGAACCTTAATGCTCAATGAAAGTGAAAGTGTTAGTCGCTGTCATGTCTGACTCTTTGTGACCCCTGATTGTAGCCCACCAGGCTCCTGTGTCCATGGAATTCTCCAGGCAAGAACACTGGAGTGAGTTGCCATGCCCTCTTCCGGGGAATTTTCCCAACTCAGGGACAGAACCCAGGTCTCTCGTATTGAGTTAGGATTCTTTACCATCTGAGCCACCAGGGAAGCCCAAATATACGGGAGTGGGTAGCCTATCACTTCTTCAGGAGATCTTCCCATCCCAGGAATTGAACCTTGGTCTCCTGCTTTGCAGGCAGATTCTTTACGAGCCAAGCTATCAGGGAAGCTCCAATAATGTTCAATAGTCAACATTAAACATGATATTAAGTAAAAGAAGCCAAATATAAAATATGACATAGCATATGATTCCATTTTTATATAATTCAAAATTCAGTTCAGTTGCTCAGTCATGTCTGACTCTTTTCGACCCCTTGGACTGCAGCATGCCAGGCTTCCCTGTTTATCACCAACTCCTGGAACTTACTCAAACTCATGTCCATTGAGTCGGTGATGCCATCCAACCATCTCATCCTGTGTCATCCCCTTCTCTTCCAGCCTTCAATCTTTCCCAGCATCAGGGTCTTTGCAAATGAGTCAGCTCTTCACATGAAGTGGTCAAAGTACTGGAACTTCAGCTTCAGCATCAGTCCTTCCAATGAATATTACAGACTGATCTCCTTTAGGATGGACTGGTGGGATCTCCTTGCAGTCTAAGTGATTCTCAAGAGTCTTCTCCAACACCACAGTTCAAAAGCATGAATTCTTTGGCCTTCAGCTTTCTCTATAGTTCAACTCTCACATCCATATAGGACTACTGGAAAAACCATAGTTTTGACTAGACAGGCCTTTGTTGGCAAAGAAATGTCTCTGCTTTTAATTTACTGCCTAGGTTGGTCATAATTTTTCTTCCAAGGAGTAAGTGTCTTTTAATTTCATGGCTGCAATCACCATTTGCAGTGATTTTGGAGCCCCCAAAAATAAAGTCTGTCACTGTTTCCATTGTTTCCCCATCTATTTACTGTGAAGTGATGGGACCAGATTTCATGATCTTAGTTTTCTGAATGTTGAATTCAAAATTAAACAATATTAAATTATGATGTAAGACGTAAGAATAATAGGTATCTTCTTGTCAGGGGCAGAATTTCTGGAAGGATTTATGAGGGGGCTTCCGGAATATTTTTTTATAGATTTGGTCACCTTATGAAAATTTTTAGTCTGTGCACCTTACTGAATATATTGTCCTAAATGAAAATTTATTCAACAACATTGTTAAATGTGCAAAATTAATTGATGCTACTAAAAACCAAACAACCAATGATCTTTGTTGGGGGATCTAGCCACCACTGAGGAGCAGGTCTGAAGGAGACATCTAGAATGGATTAGTGTTCTGTTTCAGGACCTGAATCATGTTTACCTTAGTGTTTTCTCTGTTATTTGTGATATTTTATATCTATTTCTATTAAAACACATATTAATAATTAAGATATACCTGAATTGGGGGAATTTTTTTTGTGAGTGTTATATTTTGGGCTTCCCTGGTGGCTCAGACAGGAAAAAATCCACCTGCAATGCAAGAGATTAAGGTTCGATCCCTGGGTCAGGAAGATCCCCTGGAGAAGGGAATGACTACCCACTCCAGTATTCTTGCGAGGGAAATTCCATGGGCAGGGGAGCCTGGCAGGGTACTGCCCATGGGGTCACAGAGAATTGGACATGGCTGAGTATTATATTTCACATTTTTAAACTGCTTTTAAATAATATCACCTCAGTCCTATTTTTAATGTTGACAGTCAAGAACATGTCAACCACACAATCAATATTAAATACTATCTTTGCTAGGCTAACTTTAAATATGTACATGTATAGCAATAGAATGAGATTCTGTATCAGAAAATATATGCACCTTTATGCAAATAATACTGAAGGTGTGATATGATGTGGTAATCTGTGGCATCTGAAATCAGAGATGAAATTTGAGCCCAAGAAATTGAACTATTTACATTTCAGTGGCTTGAAAATAAGTTTTGTAGTCTGAGACTCTGAAAGAAGGAACAGAATCTTATTTTTTCAAACAATATGTATGTAGCTAGATAGGGATAATTAGGAGAAGGCAATGGCACCCTACTCCAGTACGCTTGCCTGGGAAAGCCCATGGATAGAGGAGCCTGGTAGGTTGTGGGTCGCTTAAGAGTCGGATACAACTGAGCGACTTCACTTTCACTTTTTACTTTCATGCATTGGAGAAGGAAATGGCAACCCACTCCAGGGTTCTTGCCTGGAGAATCCCAGAGACGGGAGAGCCTGGTGGGCTGCGGTCTATGGGGTCGCACAGAGTCGGATACGACTGAAGCGACTTAGCAGCAGCAGCAGCAGCAGCAACAGGAGGAATAATTAACGGCTAAAGTCTAAATTGTAGTTTAATGTATCTTGGTCTGCCTGAAACACTGGTGAGTGAGGCCAGCAGAGGGTCAGAGCCGTCTCCCAGGAAATAACGATCTAACTAAAAAGATCATTAACATAGGATATTCAGATTCACATTTTCTTCTGGCTCAGTGTCCCTCATTTCTCGGATGACTAACCAAGCTGTAAGAACAAAAACTGAGTAAACATCCATACACAAACACACACTGTAACAGAGATCCAAAATTGCCCTCTTTCTGGAACAAAGTGGCTCTATGTTGTTGGTGGGGGCTTCCCACGTGGCGCCAGCGGTAAAGAACCAGCCTGTCAATGCAGGAGACATAAGAGACATGAATTTGATCCCAGGGTTGAGAAGATCCCCGAGAGGAAGGCATGGCAACCCACTCTAGTATTCTTGCCTGGAGAATCCCATGGACAGAGTAGCCTGGCGGGCTATGGTCCATAGGATCACAAGGAGTCATGACTGAAGCGACAGCAAGCATGTGTGATGTTCAGTTCAGTTCAGTCTCTCAGTCCTGTTGGACTCTTTGTGACTCCATGAACCGCAGCACGCCAGACCTCCCTGTCCATCACCAACTCCTGGAGTTTACCCAAACCCATGTCCATTGAGTCAGTGATGTCATCCAACCATCTCATCCTCTGTCGTCCCCTTCTCCTCCTGCCTTCACTCTTTCCCAGCATCAGGGTCTTTTCAAATGAGATTGGTGGGAAGAAATTTCTCCTTCTTTGAAACAGAAACAGTGGCATGCTGAAACTCTGTCAGATGAAGACAGGAGGAAGCAGCAGAATGAGAAGCATTGCTGATGGCCCATTATTAGCAGTAGCAGCTCAAGGTGACAGCACCAGGGAAGGCTGAACACCACTGTGGTTGGAAGTCTTGGTTAAACATAGAGGGTGGTCAGAGCTTCAGCCTCCATCAGAGACAGCACTGCTGTCAGTACTTCAGCCTCCAGAAACAGCAGAGGCTACAGGAAGAGACCCAACAAGGGTCCTTGTACATTTTGACTAACTGCAAGTGATGCATGCCATTTTTATAGAGGTTGAGAGGATCTGAGTATATGAAGCTCATGTATGATGATGGGTCACTTTGAAAAAGAAAAAAAATTGAAAGAAATCATTTTATACATCTGTGTCTCTTTTGCTGTCTCTCATACAGAGTTACTGTTACCATCTTTCTAAATTCTATATATATGTGTTAGTATACTGTATTGGTGTTTTACTTTCTGGCTTACTTCACTCTGTATAATTGGCTCCAGTTTCATCCACCTCATTAGAACTGATTCAAATGTATTCTTTTTAATGGCTGAGTAATACTCCATTGTGTATATGTACCACAGCTTTCTTATCCATTCATCTGCTGATGGACATCTAGGTTGCTTCCATGTCCTGGCTATTATAAACAGTGCTGTGATGAACATTGGGGTACACGTGTCTCTTTCAATTCTGGTTTCCTCAGTGTGTATGCCCAGCAGTGGGATTGCTGGTTCATAAGGCAGTTCTATTTCCAATTTTTTAAGGAATCTCCACACTGTTCTCCATAGTGGCTGTACTACTTTGCATTCCCATGATACTGGATGCTCGGGGCTGGGCACTGAGATGACCCAGAGGGATGGTACGGGGAGGGAGGAGAGAGGGGGTTCAGGATGGGGAACACGTGTATACCTGTGGCGGATACATGTTGAAGTATTGCAAAACCAATACAATATTGTAAAGTAATTAACCTCCAATTAAAATAAATAAATTTACATTAAAAAAGAAATCATTTTATGAAAGTAACTCTAAAGTCTCTTAGAAATAGGTGGGGGCACACTGAAATGACTGAGAAGATTTTGGAGATTCCCTAACTGTGGATAGCTGGAAGGAAGTTAAGATTGTTAATATCCATTTAACCTTATTGAATCCTAAGGGTGGCAGACTTTATTCTGACAGGCTAGAAAATCACTGCAGATGGTGACTGCAACCATGAAATTAAAAAACGCTTACTCCTTGGAAGAGAAGTTATGACCAACCTAGACAGCATATTAAAAAGCAGAGACATTACTTAGTCCACAAAGGTCCATCTAGTCAAAGCTATGGTTTTTTCAGTAGTCATCTATGGATGTAAGAGTCGGACTATAAAGAAAGCTGAGCACCAAAGAATTGCTGCTTGTGAACTGTGATGTTGAAGAAGAGTCTTGAGAGTCCCTTGGACTGCAAGGAGATCCAACTATTCCATCCTAAAGGAGATCAGTCCTGGGTGTTCATTGGAGGGACTGATGTTGAAGCTGAAACTCCAATACCTTGGCCACCTGATTCGAAGAACTGACTCACTTGAAAAGACCCTGATTCTGGGAAAGATTGAAAGTGGGAGAAGAAGATGACAGAGGATGAGATGGTAGGATGGCATCACCAACTCAAAGAACATTAATTTGGGTAAACTCCAGGAATTGGATATGAACAGGGAAGCCTGGCATGCTGCAGTCCATGAGGTTGCAAAGAGTCAGACACGACTGAGGAACTGAACTGACTTGAACCAAAGGAAATAGATTATATTACTCATGAAAAGGAGTGATTTGTTTTATAGATTTTCCCTGTTACCTAAACTCTGCCTATTTTCTAATCATATAAATATACATTTTATCTCATCTTTCTCTTAGATATTACTCCCAATATAGTAGAATTCTTAAGCTGAAGCTTTTTAGTCCTTTCTTCATTGAAATTCTTGTCAACTTTTTAAACCTTAACAGTACAAAATAATATCAAATGTCACATGCACAGCATTCGAGAGCAAAGGAAGGGACTATGTAATCCCTTCTCACATGTATTGTTCAGATCCATCCAGAGTCAGAAATCTGTGATATAGTGGAACCTTGGAAGAAGCTATTACTCCAGAATTTGAAAACACATAAAATCTAATTAATGCCTTGGCTCTTTTGCTTTTGTTTTTGCTAACTTGGAAATCTTTTATCTTTTTATTGCTGAGTAGGCACTCCCATCTTTGAGGAGCTCTGCATGCTCAGTTGCTTCAATCCTGTCTGACTCTTTGTAACCCCATGGACTGTAGCCCACTAGGCTCCTCTGTCCACGGAATTCTCCAGGCAAGAATACTGAAGTGGGTTGCCAGTCCCTTCTCCAGGGGATCTTCCTGAACCAGGTATCTAACCCAGTCTTGGCAGATTCTTTAACACTGAGGCACCAGAAATAGAGGTGCCTAAACTCTAAACTTACAGTTCAGTGGTCCCTCAGTTGTGTCTGACTCTTTGCAACACATGGTCTGCAGCATGCCAGGGCTCCTTGTCTATCACCAACTCCCAGAGCTTGCTAAATCNCTAACCCAGTCTTGGCAGATTCTTTAACACTGAGGCACCAGAAATAGAGGTGCCTAAACTCTAAACTTACAGTTCAGTGGTCCCTCAGTTGTGTCTGACTCTTTGCAACACATGGTCTGCAGCATGCCAGGGCTCCTTGTCTATCACCAACTCCCAGAGCTTGCTAAATCTCATGGCAATTGAGTTAGTGATGCCATCCAACAATCTCATCCTCTTTCACCCCCTCTCCTCTCACCTTCAATCTTTCCCAGCTTCAAGGTTTTTTCCAGTGAGTCAGTTCTTTGCATCAGGTGGCCAAAGGATTGGAGTTTCAGCTTCAACATCAGTCCTTCCAATGAATATTCAGGACTTGTCTCCTTTAGGATGGACTGGTTGGATCTCCTTGCAGTCCAAGGAACTCTCAAGAGTCTTCTCCAACACCACAGTTCAAAAGCATCAATTCTTTGGTGCTCAGCTTTCTTTACAGACCAACTCTCACATCTATACATGACCACTGGAAAAACCATAGCTTTGACTAGACAGACCTTTGTTGGCAAAGTAATGTCTCTGCTTCTTAATATACTATCTAGGTTGGTCATAACTTTCCTTCCAAGGAGTAAGCATCTTTTAATTTCATTGCTGCAGTCATCATCTGCAGTGATTTTGGAGCCTCCCAATGTTTCCCCATCTATTTCGCATGAAGTGATGGGACCGGATGCCATGATCTTAGTTTTTTTAATGTTGAGCTTTAAGCCAACTTTTTCACTCTCCTCTTTTACTTTCATCAAGAGGCTTTTTAGTTCCTCTTCACTTTCTGCCATAAGGGTTGTGTCATCTGCATATCTGAGGTTATTGATATTTCTCCTGGCAATCTTGATTCCAGCTTGTGCTTCATCCAGCCCAGCATTTCACATGATGTACTCTGCATAGAAGTTAAAGAAGCACATTGACAATATATAGCCTTGATGTATTCCTTTTCCTACTTGGAACCAGTCTGTTGTTCCATGTCCAGTTTTAGCTGTTGCTTCTTGACCTGTATACAGATTTCTCAGGAGGCAGGTAAAGTGGTCTGGTATTCCCATCTGTTGAAGAATTTCCACAGTTTGTTGTGATCTATACAGTCAAAGGCTTTGGTGTAATCAATAAAGCAGATGTTTTCCTGGAATTCTCTTGCTTTTTCTATGAGCCAGTGGATGTTGGCAGTTTGATCTCTGATTCCTCTGTCTTTTGTAAATCCAGCTTGAACATCTAGAAGTTCTTGGTTCATGTACTGTTGAAGCCTGGCTTTGAGAATTTTGAGCATTACTTTGCTAGTATGTGAGATGAGTGCAACTGTGTAGTACTTTGAGCATTCTTTGGCATTGCCTTCCTTTGGGATTGGAATGAAAGCCGACCTTTTCCACTCCTGTGGCCACTGCTGAGTTTTCCAAGTTTGCTGACATATTGAGTGCAGCACTTTCACAGCATCATCTTTATGATTTGAAATAGTTCAGCTGGAATTCCATCACCTCCACAGTTCACTGTGGTGCTTGCGAAGCCCCACTTGAATTCTCATTCCAGGATGTCTGGCTCTAGGTGAGTGATCACACCATCATGATTATCTGGGTTGTAAAGATCTTTTTTGTATGGTTCTTCTGTTTATTCTTGCCACCTCTTCTTAATATCTTCTGCTTCTCTTAGGTCCATACAGTTTCTGTCCTTTATTGTGTCCATCTTTGCATGAAATGTTCCCTCGGTGTTTCTAATTTTCTTAAAGAGTTCTCTAGTCTTTCCCATTCTACTGTTTTCCTCTATATCTTTNTTGTATGGTTCTTCTGTTTATTCTTGCCACCTCTTCTTAATATCTTCTGCTTCTCTTAGGTCCATACAGTTTCTGTCCTTTATTGTGTCCATCTTTGCATGAAATGTTCCCTCGGTGTTTCTAATTTTCTTAAAGAGTTCTCTAGTCTTTCCCATTCTACTGTTTTCCTCTATATCTTTGCATTGATCACTGAGGAAGGATTTCTTATCTCTCCTTGCTTTTCTTTGGAACTCTGCATTCAAATGGGTATATCATTCCTTTCCTCCTTTGCCTTTAGCTTTCCTTCTTTTCTCAGCTGCTTGTAAGGCCTTCTCAGGGAAACGTTTTGCCTTTTTGCATTTCTTTTTCTTGGGAATGGTGTTGGTCACTGACTCCTATATAATGTCACAAACCTCTGTCCATAGTTCTTCAAGCACTCTGCCTGTCAGATCTAATCTCTTTGATTCTGTTTGTCACTTCCACTGTATAATCTTAAGGAATTTGATTTAGGACATAACTGAATGGTCTAGTGGTTTTCCCTACTTTCTTCAATTTAAGTCTGAATTTGGCAGTAAGGGTTTCATGATCTGAGGCACAGTCAGCTCCTGGTCTTGTTTTTGCTGAATGTATAGAGGTCTCCATCTTTGGCTGCAAAGAATATAATCAATCTGATTTCGGTGTTGATCATCTGGTAATGTCCATGTATAGAGTCTCTTGTGTTGTTGGAAGAGGGTGTTTGCTATGACCAGTGTCTTTTCTTGGCAAAACTCTGTCAGCCTTTGCTCTGCTTCATTCTGTACTCCAAGTTCAAACTTGCCTGTTATTACAGCTATCTCTTGACTTCCTAGTTTTGCATTCCGAATTTACAAAGAAATATAAAAGAAAACAAAATTTTGAGTCAAGTGTACATCTGGGTAAAACCAGAGGTATAATCAGTTCAGTTCAGTCGCTCAGTCATGTCCGACTCTTTGCGATCCCATGAATTGCAGCATGCCAGGCCTCCCTGTCCATCACCAACTCCTGGAGTTCACTCAGACTCACACCCATTGAGTCAGTGATGCCATCCAGCCATTTCATCCTTGGTCATCCCCTTCTCCTCCNATAAGCAGGGTGACAATATACAGCCTTGATGTACTCCTTTTCCTATTTGGAACCAGTCTGTTGTTCCCTCCCAGAACTAAATGAATGGGGGGGAAAAAAGTTAAAGAAATGGAAAACCTACATTGGCATAAGAAATGACGGAAGCATCCCGATGACATGCAATGAAATGAGAGGTATATCTAGTAGATGTAATCCAGTTGGGGCCAGATTAAAAGATTTGCCTAAAAGCAAATTCCTAACTCTCTCTCCCAAGAAAGCAAAGGAGTGAGATGACTAGTGGGATATCTGGTCAGAACTGTGGCACACGGAGAGAAGGCTGGAGATGAGAGTGGCTAACAACGTAATGGAGAAAAATGTAGTGGATCTTTTCCACATTGTGTATCCAAACAATCAGAAAGGGATGTCTCGTGAGGTCAACTGTGGCCGTGGCAATCACAGTCAATGGCAACAAGACTGTTTCCTGATAGGGTAGAACCTCACCTGACAACAAAGGTCACCATTGATTGTCCCAGGAGGGAAGAAGACAGATCCTCAGTATAAAATAAAAATGTTCCCTGGCCTTGTGCCAGATCCCCTAACTGCTCACACTTCAGCTTCCTCTCTATTCCAAGTTACAGACTCACAGAATTGATCATATAAACTTACATTAATGGTTGTTCACAAAAAGACTGACACCAGAATACAGCAATGTTATTCATAACAGTCCCCAACAGGAAACAGCCTAAAGTGCTCATCAAATGAAAATAGATAACGAAATGTGTTATGTTCATCCAATAAAATGAAGTTCATTGAATGGATATTGAGGAGAAAAATATGAAGACATTCACCATGGAAGCATAAATGAAAATATAAGCTTTATCTTACAAAAATGTACAGGCCAAAGCCTGCATTTTTATGAGAATATCCATTTTTATGAGGTTCAAGGGCAAGAAAAACTAAACAAGGGTGATAGATATCAGAACAATGATTGTCTATGGAGAATTGCCTGAGTAGGAGTATGAGAGAATTGGAGAGATGACAGTAATGTGTTATGTCATGCTATTTACAAGGGTAGGTCCATTTTTCAAAACTCATTGAATTCAATCCTTAATATATGTGCATTTCACAATATGTAAATTTCACCTCAATTTAAAAAGTTACCTAAATACTATGACTCAATTTTACACCTTTCATTACTTTAAAAATCCATGTGTGGCAACCCTCTAGTAAAATGATATTTATTAAATAGCATGTATTTTACTGTGTGCCTAAGTTTACCTTACTGATCTCATATCCTTATTTTTATTGGATAAATTTCTTCTTTATTTTATTCTGGTGTGTGTAGAACTAAAGGGATGATTCTGTATCCATTTTATGATAGGAGACTCTTTTCCCTTTTGTTTGTCCAAAAGCAAGTCTTTTATCCCTTAATCTCAGTTAGAAACACACTATAGAGAAATTACCAAATGAACAAAAGTGGCTTTTTTGTTGGCCGCACCTATCTAAAACAAGGCTGCTTCCTTTGGGCTAGACTGAAATTGCAAGATAAGAATTATTAATTTAACTGCTTCAGTGAATTCTCATGAAATGAATTTTTAATAAACTTAGGGAGAAAAAGAATCTCTATTTTATCTTGTTATTATCTTATTCTTGGCATTCTAAGAGACCCACTTATATGGTGACTTCACGCTAAAGAAAAGAGCAAAGTAATAATTTCAATCCTATCAACCTCAAGATAAATGAAGAAAAAAGTTCCTTATTTCTTGCTCTCATTTTATCATATTAAAAGTTTTGCCCATCTTGATATCACTCTGGTAACAAATCCTGCAAGATACACATCTTCTAAAAGTAGATATCAGAAAAAAAATTATGGAAAGAGGAGATATGAATCATACTTATTGAATTTTTATGTTTTAAAGAAAATATGTCAGCAAAAATTGCCTAAAAGATCTAATATCGTAAGACTAAACAATTCCATGAAAGTTTTTCTAACATTTGTTTAGTCTTTCTGGGTCCATTTCTAAAATATCTATAAAGTGTAAGGTACAGTTATTCTTGACTCGTCCCTCTCTGTCCCTCCAACATTCAATCAGTTGCTATTTCCTATAATCATACTTTTGACACCTTCCAGTATTCACCCCCTTCTGTCCATCCCCAAAACTGTCACCTAGTTCAGGTCCACTTTTCTTCTCCCTGAGATTAATTTAAAACTTCTAGCTGGTCTCCACAGTTCTAATTCTGTTAGGGCTACAACACTAATTTGCTAGACCCTATGTCTTTGGACTGAGATAAAATAACAGACTGGGTGGCTTATAGACAACAGAAATTTCTTTCGCACAGTTATGGAGGCTGGAAAGTCAAAATCAGGCTGCCAGAAGATCCGCTGTCTGGTAAGGTTCCACTTCCTGGTTCACGGAGAGTGGTAGCCACCTTTTTGCTGAATCTCTACCTAGTGAAAGGGGTGAGGAATCGCTGGGATCTCTTCTTACACGGACACCAACGCCATTCTGAGGGCTCTTTGTTCATAATCTAATCCCTTCCCAGAGGTCCTACCTCCAATATTCCAACACGTTAATTTTGGAGAGACACAAATCTTCAATCTGGAGCACATTGACAGGCCAGCACTGAACTCACTTTCCTGCTCAAAAATCTTCAGAAGTTCCTCNAATCAGTTGCTATTTCCTATAATCATACTTTTGACACCTTCCAGTATTCACCCCCTTCTGTCCATCCCCAAAACTGTCACCTAGTTCAGGTCCACTTTTCTTCTCCCTGAGATTAATTTAAAACTTCTAGCTGGTCTCCACAGTTCTAATTCTGTTAGGGCTACAACACTAATTTGCTAGACCCTATGTCTTTGGACTGAGATAAAATAACAGACTGGGTGGCTTATAGACAACAGAAATTTCTTTCGCACAGTTATGGAGGCTGGAAAGTCAAAATCAGGCTGCCAGAAGATCCGCTGTCTGGTAAGGTTCCACTTCCTGGTTCACGGAGAGTGGTAGCCACCTTTTTGCTGAATCTCTACCTAGTGAAAGGGGTGAGGAATCGCTGGGATCTCTTCTTACACGGACACCAACGCCATTCTGAGGGCTCTTTGTTCATAATCTAATCCCTTCCCAGAGGTCCTACCTCCAATATTCCAACACGTTAATTTTGGAGAGACACAAATCTTCAATCTGGAGCACATTGACAGGCCAGCACTGAACTCACTTTCCTGCTCAAAAATCTTCAGAAGTTCCTCTGCTGCTGCTAAGTCACTTCAGTCGTGTCCGACTCTGTGCAACCCCATAGACGGCAGCCCATCAGGCTCCCCCGTCCCTGGGATTCTCCAGGCAAGAACACTGGAGTGGGTTGCCATTTCCTTCTCCAATGCATGAAAATGAAAAGTGAAAGTGAAGTCGCTCTACTGCTCAACAAACTTCATCTAGTCTCCTACGACAGAAGCGCACACACACACAGAAGTCAATCATGTCCGAATGTTTGCGACCCTATGGATTGTAGCCCACCAGGCTCCTCGGTCCATGGGATTTTCCAGGCATGAATACTGGAGTGGGGTGCCGTTTCCTTCGCCAGGGGATCTTCCTGACGCAGAGTTCGAACCCATGTTTCCCGCATTGTAGGCAGACACTTTACCGTCTGAGCTGCCAGGGAAGCCCCCGACGACAGAAGCGCAGTTGGCCCAAATTTACCCAACCACCTTCACACATCCAAACCCTTAAAACTCGTAATTAGAAAAGTAATATATTCTGGTCATTAAAAAGTCAAAGTATAGAGCTATGTAAAGAGACATGATAGAGTGAGTGGTTTTCCCCTTTCCTTCAGCCCTGTTTAAAGTGGCCATTGTTGTCAATACTTCATGTCTGACTCTTTGTGACCACATGGACGGCCACACAACAGGCTCCCCTGTCCTTCACTATCTCCAGGAGTTTAATCGAATTCATGTTGGACAGTAATTTGAAGTAGAGGATTTCTTTGGCAAAACAAAACTAATTCAGCAACATAGTTTCATATAAAGTTATTTGTATGAAATACAATAATTGTTTTTCATACAAAGTTAAAAAGCACATTATAGTTCACCCTGACCACTTGCCCAGTCCCCATCTCTTTGAGAGAGATAAGCATCAGCTAAATTATTTCATCTAATTGATGATTGTCATTTATGACTTTATTCCTATGTCTCAGGTATTCCTTTGAAAAAGCTGCATGGATTCATTACATATTCTAATACATTATCTATAGATTATAAGATAAACTCAAGCATGTATCTATTGATACTTTTTAAGTTGATCTGTCTTTATATTTAGAAATGGCTCTCAATAGTAAGCTTCCCTGGGTGGCTCAGGTGATAAAGAATCTGCCTGCAATGCAGGAGACCTGTGTTTTGATCCCTGGGTCAGGAAGATCCCCTGGAGAAAGAAATGGGAACCCACTCCAGTGTTCTTGCCTGGAGATTTCTGTGGACAAAGGAGTCTGACAGGCTACAGTCTGTGGGGTCATAAGGAGTCAAAGACAGCTGAGTGACTATCACTCACACACTCATGTGCATTGAGTCAGTGATGCCGTTCAACCATCTCATCTCTGTCTCCCCCTTCTCCTGTCCTCAGTCTTTCTCAGCATCAGGATATTTTCCAGTGAGGCAGCCTTTTGCATCAGGTGGCCAAAGTACTGAAGCTTTAGCTTCAGTGTCAGTCCTTTCAGAGAATATTCAGTTGGATTTCCTTGAGGATTGAGTGGTTTGATCTCCTTGCTGTCCAAGGTTAAGTGATTAGCTGCTGTTAACATTTCAGTATGTATTATTCCACATTTTCATAAACAAAATAATACCTGAATATTGTATAGGGATTGAAATATAAATGTAGATTTACATTTGGGAACTTTCCCATTTTCCCATATAAATTTGTTACACAAATACTTGTTCAGTCACTTGTGATTTACCTTATTCTTTTCATGGTTGTTTTGATTTTATTAATAGATTATGACATTATTTAATTGGTTCTTGTAGGTGAACATTTGGACTGCTTCCATTTGTAACACTTTAACACAATACTAGATTGAGTATCTTAGTATCTATATCTTAAATGCATCAGTGTAAAATTATTTATAGAGAAATTTTCTCAACATGAAATAATTTAATCGAATGCCATGCTCTGTTTATTTTGAAAAATATCACCTAATTCATCTTTTAAACAACCTGCACCAATTTACACCCATTTTCTACCTTCCACCTTGACAACAATGGTTAATATAAACTAATTTAATTTAATTTCTCTAATGGGAAAGGATGCATTTGAACTGTGGTGTTGGAGAAGACTCTTGAGAGTCCCTTGGACTACAAGGAGATCCAACCAGTCCATTCTGAAGGAGATCAGCCCTGGGATTTTTTTGGAAGGAATGATGCTGAAGCTGAAACTCCAGTACTTTGGCCACCTCATGTGAAGAGTTGACTCATTGGAAAAGACTCTGATGCTTGGAGGGATTGGGGGCAGGAGGAGAAGGGGATGACAGAGGATGAGATGGCTGGATGGCATCACCGACTCAATGGGCGTGAGTCTGAGTGAACTCTGGGAGTTGGTGATGGACAGGGAGGCCTGGCGTGCTGCAATTCATGGCATCGCAAAGAGCTGGACACGACTGAGCGACTGAACTGAATGGGAAAGGACTGGCACGTCGTCTTTAAGTTTCCATTGTAAAAATCATGAGGAAATTTGAGTATCTTTGCTAATATCAATAGATCATTAAATGACTCTTTTTTGAGCTGCTTTTTTATAGTCTGTCAGAACTTATGGAGTTGTCAGATTTCTTATTTCTATGTATTTCTTGTCAGTTAATCAATGTCACCATTTTTATATCATGTCAGATACAAATAATTTTCCTCTTTGTATCTGCATTTACACTCAAATGATTTTTTGTTTGTTGTTTCCATAAAAATAGTTTCATGTCATCAGATTTATTAATCNGAGGAGAAGGGGATGACAGAGGATGAGATGGCTGGATGGCATCACCGACTCAATGGGCGTGAGTCTGAGTGAACTCTGGGAGTTGGTGATGGACAGGGAGGCCTGGCGTGCTGCAATTCATGGCATCGCAAAGAGCTGGACACGACTGAGCGACTGA
Source organism: Neotragus moschatus (assembly GCA_006410615.1). NCBI lineage: Eukaryota > Metazoa > Chordata > Mammalia > Artiodactyla > Bovidae > Neotragus > Neotragus moschatus. Next base: position 2,587,675 of record SJYA01000280.1, read on the forward strand.
ACTGAATGGGAAAGGACTGGCACGTCGTCTTTAAGTTTCCATTGTAAAAATCATGAGGAAATTTGAGTATCTTTGCTAATATCAATAGATCATTAAATGACTCTTTTTTGAGCTGCTTTTTTATAGTCTGTCAGAACTTATGGAGTTGTCAGATTTCTTATTTCTATGTATTTCTTGTCAGTTAATCAATGTCACCATTTTTATATCATGTCAGATACAAATAATTTTCCTCTTTGTATCTGCATTTACACTCAAATGATTTTTTGTTTGTTGTTTCCATAAAAATAGTTTCATGTCATCAGATTTATTAATCATTAGTTTATAGAAGTGGTTCTCAATCCAGTGTATATAGGAAAAAGATAGTGAGAGAGACTTAATTCTTAGGTAGGTTGATAAGGAGTCTGGGGCCCTTGAGGAGGAGAGAAAAATGTTTTTTTCTACACCCCTTAGTCACATAGGACCATTTTTTTTAATGCTCTGAGTTGTAATGGAACAATCTGTTTCTTCTAACACTAACTCTTTTAAAGCCCAGATCTAATGATTACACAACTAAACAACTCATTGTACTCAAGGGTACTCAAGGGAAAAACTCAAGTTTTTCCTTAAGCTCTGTGCTAATGATTATATAACAACAATGCATCTTGCTTGAGGACATGCTTTTCCTTCTTAACAGAAACTTTCTGACTATTCCTGTTATCTTAAAATTTATGTTGTGGGAGTGGTCTGGTTAGACCTTTCTGAAGTTAGTAACCAATTGAAAAATTATATAAGGCCTTGATAAGACTAGTGAGTGAGGCAGTCTCTGGCCCCTTCTGATGTCTATGTCAGAAGCTTTCTTTATCCCGTTTTCACTGTAATAAATCTTTTGCCACATGAAGCTCTGAGTGACTGAAGCCATGTCTTTGGTCCCAAAATGAAATTCTCTCCGTCAGAGATCATGAATCTGACACAGTTCACCATAAGTTATCAGGAGGATGGCTATAATGCAGGTTCCAAGAAAAGAAGAAATCAAGGTTATGCTAATTACATGAAATAATTGGAAAACTTTTCATCTTTCTCTAGGTTCTGGAATAGTTCATATAGATTCAGAAAGATCTTTCTCTTTAATGTGAGAAAAATTTTTCTTTTAAAATTCTTCAATACTGAGAAAGAATTCTCTTATAAAAATATCTAGTCATTATTTTCTCCTTGTGCATATTAGCTGTTTGACAAATATCTCATTTTCTTTTATTTCTAAGTTATTTTTACTCCTATCTGATCTTAATATTAATAATTTGCATTTTTCTGAAAAAGCATATTTCATATGTTTTAAATTTGTTTTCACAGATTTGTATTACTTTATTTTAATGTATAATGTTATATTTTATGTGTGTTTTAATGTGTGTGTTTATTTACTCCCATATCTTATCTGAATATAACTGAAATACAATACCACCATTTTGCATCCCCACATATACAAAATGAAAGTTCCAAAAGTTAGGGATGAAAATGGACCTCTAAACTAGAGAAATACATGACCCCATAAAAATGGGGGCAGTTCCCCAGAGTGGAAAGCATTTTAAGGTACTTCAATTGTTCAGAAAAAAAAGGTAAAGATGATAATAAATGTTATAAATTTTGAGCCAATATACAAGCTACAATTTCAAGACTTACTTCATAAAATTTAAAAATGCATATACTTCAGATTATAAAAATAAGAAAAGAATAGAATAAAAAAATTTTACTAACCCAATTGAGGGCTAGAAAAAGAATAATAAATCCATGGAAATCAAAGTAAAGAAAAAAAAAGGTAAGATGGTAAAAATAACTGCAAATATATAAATAATTATAATGATACATATGGACCAAGTGGCTTTTAAAAGCTAGATATTTTATTTATTTATTTATATTGAAGTATAGATGAGGTACAATGTTGTACATATGTATATACGTATTTATATATATTCTTTTTCATCTTCTTTTCCCCTGTGGACTATTACAAGATACTGACTATAGCTGCCTGTGTTATATAGTAGGTTCTTTTTTTAATTTTATATATAGTATTTTGTATCTGTTCATTGAAAACTCCTAATTTATCCCTCCCTCCTACCTTTTCCCTCTGGTAACTTAAAGTTTGTTTTCTATGTCTGTGAGTCACCTTCTAATTTGTAAACAAATTCATTTGTATCATAAATTACACATACAGGTGATATCATATGATAATTGTCTTTCTGAGATATTTTAAATATAATTTTAAAATTTAACTGTATACTATGAAACTCACATGTAGAATTTAATGACACAGAAAGGTTAAAAGAAACAATTCACCTATAATATCTGATAAAAATAAAGCAAGTAAATAAAGCTAACTCATAGCTGTAAAATTAATATATAAGACCAAATTGCAGCTATAAACTTACGCACATATACTAAAACCTTTAAAATACAGCAAATAAACTTTTACAGAATTAGCAAGAATATGTCAATCCACATAATAGGGATTTTACACAAGTCTCCTAGCAATTAATAACTCAAGAAAAAAAAAAATACCGGTAAAGATACAGAACAGCATAATTAACAAATTATGTCATATAAGATGTTGCATCTTATAATTACAGAATGTGCATGAAATTTTAAAACTAGACAGACAGCTGAGAATTCAAAGCATATTTAAGCAAAGAAAAAATCACTGCCATAGTGTAGAACATGATACTGGATTTAAAATTCATAACAAAAAATAATGTGAGAAAATGTAAAGCATTTTGCAATTACAAAACATAATTACATAAATTTTGAGTTGAGGAGAGTCATAGCAGCATTTATAAAATACTTCACAGTGCAAAAAGTGAAAATATTCTCAACAGAATTTGTGGAATTTAGGTAACTCAGGTCTTAGAAATGTATAATAATAAATTTTTACAGAAATACAGAAAATTATCAACAGAACAATTGAAGAGATTAGAAAAAGAGGAACATGGAAAACTTAAATAAGTGTAAGAGCATAATTTCTTAAAAAATACAGAAGGAAAACCAGATCAACTCAGTAAACATTCCCAAACCCTGTTTGTTTGAAACAGCTATTTTAATAAATATACTTCTAACAAAACTTCCTAAGAAAACAAAAGCAAAGACACAAATAAACAATGAGGACTAAAACTAAAACATTGACAAAATAATACATTCAGCAATTTTATACTAATATATTGAAAATTTAAGGGAATTGTAATGTTTCCTAAAAAATAAAACCTGTCAAATCTGGTTGATCACTTAAAACACTCCATTGCTTATAAATTATATTTTATCACTGTCAGCTTGAGTAGTAAGACAAGAAATAATGATTAAATGAGAAAAAATCAAATCTCACAAAGATATGAATAGCTACATAGAAAAATATAAGACAAACAGAAAAATTATTAGAAATAATAAGAATCAGTGAGTTTGCTGAAAATAAAAAATCTAACAAAAATTACTTGCCCCTCAGTTAATAACCAATACATGGTAAAAAAAAAATACTTTTCATAATCGTAACAGGTAATATAAGTTTTCTGGGAATAAGTGTACCAAATTCTGGAGTAGAGCAATATAGAAAATACTACAAAATTTTATAGAAAATATTTTTAAAACCTTGGAGATTAAGTGGAAACATACAGTCATGGAAAACAAGATGCAATATTGGATAAATTGAATACAGTTACAATAAATATTGTACAATAACTATTGTAATATAGTTACAATAAAAATTATACCAGGATTTTATATAATTTAAAGTATTTTAAATTTTTTAATCAGATCAAATTTATACAATACAATACTGAAAAAATACTAATTTTGACTAGTCGAGAGGTGATTCCCTATTGAATAGCAAGGCTCACAGTGAAACTGTAGTTACTAGTATAGTATTGATATAATAATAAACAAATAGACTGATTGTACAAAATGAAAATAAAATGAGACTCACATAAATATTAATAGTTAATGTAAGCCAGAGATGATATTAAAATTAGAATGAAGAGGATATAACGTGACCATTCAATATATGGTGTCTGGACAACAGGTTATTGAAATGGAGCAAAATAAATTCCTATAATAGTTTACACAAATGCATGCATGAATGGGCATGCTTCCCTAATGACTCAGAAGGTAAAGAACCTGCCTGCAATATGGTAGACCTGGGTTTGATCCCTGGGTGGGGAAGATCCCCTGGAGAAGGGAATGGCCACCCATTTCAGTATTCTTGCCTGAAGAATTCCATGGACAGAGGAGTCTGGCAGGTTACCATCTATGGGGTTGCAAAGAGTTGGACATAACTGAACAACCAACACACACATGCATAAATATTCACATGCCCTTCCAGATGGATTAAGATTTAAACTGAAAAACAAAGGTATGAAAATGTCTTAAAATATAAAAGAAGCCAAGATATAAGTGGATTATTTTTTAAAATGTGAAAAGACAAATTGTGAACTGTAAGGGATAAATTAGACTACATTAAAATTAAAATCTTTCATATATCAAAAGATGCCATTTGAAAAGCAAACCTGCAAGCCCATGGCATATTTGCAATGCCTATAAATGACAAAGGTATTTAAATGTAGTATATCAAAAATAGAAAAATTAGTAAGAAAAGTACAAACAACCCATCAGAAAAAATAGCTAAGCATGTGAAAAGAATTTCCAAAGTATGTGTTTGAAATTATGCTTAATTTTACAAAACTTTGAAAAACAAATTTGAGCAAGATTGAGATAACATGTATCCCAATCAGATAAATAAACTTGAAAAGAGAAAAATAATTACAAATACCTTGTGAGCTTACTTACATATAGAATCTAAAAAATGTAGGGAAAAAAAAAACAAAAGCTCATAGATATAAAGAAGATTGATGGCTGGCAGAGACTGGTAGTAGGGTGTGGATGAAATTGGTGAAGGTAATCAAAGTTAAACATTTCCAGTTATAAAATAAATAAGTTATGGAAATCTAATATGCAGCATAGTGACTAATAATAATACTAATATAATACTGTACTGAATCTTTGAAATTTGGTAAATGAGCAAATTTAAAATTTTTCATCACAAGAAAACAAGTTATGTAAGCACATATAGTGATGGAAATTAACTAGACTTATTGTGGTAATCATTTTACAAAACACACAAATATTGAATCAATATTTTTTACACCTAAAATTCATAAGCTGTTGTATGTCAGCTATACCTTAATTATTTAAATGTTCAGTTCAGTTCTGTTCAGTTCAGTCGCTAGTTGTGTCTGACTTTTTGCAACCCATGAATCGCAGCATGCCAGGCCTCCCTGTCCATCACCAACTCCCGAAATTCACTCAGACTCATGCCCATCGAGTCAGTGATGACATCCAGCCATCTCATCCTCTGTCGTCCCCTTCTCCTCCTGCCCCCAATCCCTCCCAGCATCAGAGTCTTTTCCAATGAGTCAACTCTTCGTGTGAGGTGGCCGAAGTACTGGAGTTTCAGCTTTAGCATCTTTCTTTCCAAAGAAATCCCAGGGCTGATCTCCTTCAGAATGGACTGGTTGGATCTCCTTGCAGCCCAAGGGACTCTCACGAGTCTTCTCCAACACCACAGTTCAAAAGAATCAATCATTCGGTGCTCAGCCTTCTTCACAGTCCAACTCTCACATCTATACATGACCACAGGAAAAATCATAGCCTTGACTAGACAGACCTTAGTCGGCAAAGTAATCTCTTTGCTTTTGAATATGCTATCTAGGTTGTTCATAACTTTTCTTCCAAGGAGTAAGCATCTTTTAATTTCATGGCTGCAATCCATCTTCAGTGGTTTTGGAGCCCAAAAAAATAAAGTCTGACACAGTTTCCACTGTTTCCCCATCTATTTCCCATGAAGTGAAGGGACCAGATGCCATGATCTTCATTTTCTGAATGTTGAGCTTTAAGCCAACTTTTTCACTCTCCTCTTTCACTTTCATCAAGAGGCTTTTGAGTTCCTCTTCACTTTCTGCCATAAGGGTGGTGTCATCTGCATATCTGAGGTTATTGATCTTTCTCCCAGCGATCTTGATTCCAGCTTGTGTTTCTTCCAGTCCAGCGTTTCTCATGATGTACTCTGCATATAAGTTAAATAAGCAGGGTGACAATATACAGCCTTGACATACTCCTTTTCCTATTTGGAACCAGTCTGTTGTTCCATGTCCAGTTCTAACTGTTGCTTCCTGACCTGCATACAGATTTCTCAAGAG